>PVLC010001981.1:14268-126436 GCA_004027655.1 Graphiurus murinus
GCACGCTTGTAATCCCAGCATTCGGGAGGCTGAGACCGGAGGATCCGGGTTCGCGGCCAGCCTCAGCTACCTAGTGAGGCACTCCGCAACTTAGTGAGACTCGGTTTCAAAATAAAGAATAAAAAATGGGGCTGGGGGTATAGCTCGGAGGTAGAATGCCCCTGAGTTCAATCCCCAGTACCGCAAAAAAAAAAAAACCAAAAAAAAAAAAAAAAAAAAGGGAATAAACAGCTGGGAGTGGTGGCCCACACTTGTAATCCCAGTACTTGGGAGGCTGAAACTGGAGGATCCGGGTTCGCGGCCAGACTCAGCTACTTAGTGAGGCCCTCCAAAACTTAGTGAGACTCAGTTTCAAAAATAAAGAATAAAAAATAGAGCTGGGGTGTAGCTCAGAGATAGAATGCCCCTGAGTTCAATCCCCAGTACAGCAAAAAAAAAAAAAAGGAATAAACTGCTGACACCCTGGTGCACACCTGTTATTCTAGTACTTGGGAGGCTGAGACAGGAGAATCGCAGGTTTGAGGACAGCCTCAGCAACTTAGTGAGATCCTGTTTCAAAATAAAAAAAACAAAATAGGTCTGGGGTGTTGCTAAGAGGTAGAATGCCCCGGAGTTCAATCCCAAGTACCCCCCCCAAAATTTTTTTAAATACATAATAAGCCGGATGTGTGTAATCCTAGTACTTGGGAGGCTGAGCCTGGAGGATCACAGGTTCAAGGACAGCCTCAGCAATTTAGTGAGGCTCTCAGCAACCTAGTAAGACTCTGTTTCCAAATAAGAATAAAATTGGGATATAACTTGGAGGCAGAATGCCTCTGGGTTCAATTCTCAGTACCAGAAAATAATAATAATAATAATATAAAATGAGCCGGGCATGGTGGCACACGCCTGTAATCCCAGTACTTGGGAGGCTACAACAGGAGGATCACAGGTTTCAGGCTAGGCTTAGCAACTTAGCAAGATCCTGTTTCAAAAGAAAAAATAAAAAGGGCTGGGGGAATCCCCAGTACCAATAAATAAATACATAAGTAAATAAACAAATAGGGCTGGAGCGAAATAATAAATAATAAATAGGGCTGTAGCTCAGAGGTAGAACATCTCTGGGTTCAATTTCCCAATACCACCAAAAAAAAAAAAAAAAAAAAGAATAAATTACAGATACATACAGAAACAGATGAATCTCAAAACAGACACAAAAGATTGGATTCTATATGATTCTGTCTATATGAAATTCTAGAAAAAGAAAGAACTATAAGGTAAGACAGCAGATCGGTGTTTACCCGAGGCGGGATCTGACTGCAAGGTACCATGTGAATACTTTGGGGGTGGGGGTGGGGTGAAAGAAATACTCTGAAATATAATTGTGATCAAAAGGAATCCAATTGTATACTTAAAATGAATCAATTTGATTGCACATGAATTATACTTCAGCAAACTGGTACCAAAAGAGAGAGAGAGAAGAAATTTCCAAAAATCTATTAAGTAATTAAGGTGAGACTTCAAATGTGCAAGGACAAACAAAACAAAGGCAACACCATGACTGCATCAATATCTGAATAAGTTGTAGCAAAACCACAGCTCAGAGTCCAGCCCTACAGCTCTGCTGGTGCCCATGAGACCTAAACTGGCAAATTCCACCTGTAGGCAGAAATCCTACCCAAGAATTGCAAGAGGTGTGGTGGTGCACACCCGTAATCTCAGTACTTGGGAGGCTGAGATGAGAAGATTGCAGGTTTGAGGACAGCCTCAGCAAGTAGTGAGACTCTCATCAACCTAGCAAGACCCTGTTTCCAAAAAAAAAAAAAAAAAAAAAATAGGGCTGAGGTATAACTTGGAGGTAGAATGCTCCTGGGTTCAGTCCCCAGTACCACTACCACCGCCACCACCACCACACCAAAAAAAAAAAAATTGCAGGAGGGCCCCATTCAGGAAACCTGTCTGCTTTAGCAATTTATAAAAGTGAAGAGGCACCTTACTGCCAAGCATGGTGACACATGCCTATAATCCCAGTATTTGGGAAGCTGAAACAGGAGGATTGCAGGTTTGAGAACAGACTCAGCAACATATCAAGACTTTTGGCAACTCTCAGACCCTATTTCAAAAAAAAAAAAAAAAAAGGTGGGGGTGTGGCTCAGAGGTAGAATGCCTCTGGATTCAATCCCCAGTGCCACATAGAAAAAGAGGTGCCTTACTGAAATGTTTGCTTAGGGGCACAAGGGCACAAATTTCAAACCCATCTGGGACATTTGTTCTAGGAAGTCAGCACTTGGCTTTTGTCTCGTCTTCCCCTACATTCATCCAGAGGGTAACCCCTGGTGTCTGTGAGGATCTGTTCTGGGCAGAGCCGGAAAGGTGGGCGGGCATTCCCACAGGGTGTGGCCGGGAGGCTGAGGCCCTGGAAGTCCCCTCTGCCCACTGTTGTATTTACAGCCCAATCACCACCCAGGGGACTTTTCTTTTTACAATGCCCTGTAAATCATTTCACAGGACTGTCATTCTCCACCCCAGAGCCCCAAATAGAATCACAAGTGACATGTTGATTTTTGCCTTGAGTTCCATTATTACCTTAGTTAACTTGCGGAAGGAATGCCTGGCATGTCACCCACTTTCAAACTCACTTATGATAAAAACTGAAGCACTCACTGGCTGTTCATAAGCCGGCAGAAACCCTGAGCCTTGGATCCCTGCCCTTTAAAAAAAAAAAAAAAAAAGCAAAAAAAACTTCCCCAATAGTTCTAGTTAGCATCTGCATTCAAATTTTAAATGCAAAATACAGCAATCAGGGGAAAAAATCCATCTTAACTCCCCTTTGTTCTTTATTGTTAAAGGAAAATGCCCATAAATGGAATTGGCTCTGTGTTTCCTGGATCGTCTGCATAAATTCTCTGGAGGAGGCTGGCTGGACTCCAGAAAACCATGTTCTCTGAAGTGACAAGCTTCCATATTATGCAGAAATATATACGGTGTGCCCACAGTGAGTTTTCAGAGAGCTGGAGCAGGCCAACCAGAACTGAAGTAATGTCTGTGTTCATTAAGAGGAGCTGACCCTTTGTCTCTGGAGGTTGGTGATCCCTCCGGCCAGGGATGTGGTAGGAAATCCAGGCACAAAGAACAACCTCATTCGCATCTTCTTTGGTGTAGCTATTACAGACAAAAATATTCAAATCTCTTGCTTGTTTAACAATACAACAAAGGAGGGAATGGGGAGAAGAGGGACACATATCTAAAAAAAGATAAAGCACTAGCCAGGTATAGTGGTGCATGCCTGTAATCCCAATACCTGAGAGGCTTCGACAGGAGGATTGCAGGTTCGAGGCCAGCCTCAGCAACGTAGCAAGACCCTGTTTCAAAATAAAAAATGAAATAGGGCTGGGGATGTAGCTCAGAGGGAAGGAGAGAGGAAGTTAAGGAGAAAAGAAGGAAGGAAGGAAGGAAGGAAGGAAGGAAGGAAGGAAGGAAGGAAGGAAGGAAGGAAGGAAAAAACAGACAAAAAACAAAAGAGAGTGAAAAGATTCTCAGGGAGGTGTAGTAGCTTTCAGGGGTATCAGCAGTTGTGCCCCCTTAGACTACAGTGGGGTCCATCAGCTCATCTGTACAATGTTGATCAGTAGGTAAGACACAGCCCATGCTTCCTCAGCCCGCCTTATACATGGCCCATGGATGTTCAGATTTGACTGGGAGAGGAGCCCCCCCCCCCACAGGTTTCCTGTGGGTCGCAGTGGTGGGGTCAGGGCTGAGTCACCAGCAGGCCTGACAAGGTTAAGTTGGAGATGTCCACCCTTAGGTGGGAGACCCCATCCTCGCCTTAGGAAGGAAGGAACGAGTCCAGGAAACAAGGCTTCCAAATGTGCATCTAAATTTAAATCTGAAACATTTCCACCTTCCATTATTCACATCTCTAAGTCTGAAAAGCTCTGTAGCATTAGGAGTCCCGTCCTCTGTCTTCCATAGCAAACTTTGGACACATTCTAAATGTCTAATACTAATTATGACGATTTCAATACTGACAGCCAAGCTGTACTGACTCTTCTGCCCTGCCCCGCTCAGAGCCTGGAGCCCTCGCAGGGGTAAAGAAGTTCATTCTCCAGCGGCGTGCTATTCTTAGTCTCATTTTGAAGTTGCCCAGGCTCCTCACAAACCCAGGCCAATACCTCACTCTAGAGTTATTATGCAGCAACAGTATAAAAACAAATTTAGCCCCTCACTGGATAAACATACCCTTCTTCAATTAAAAAAAAAATAGAGTTGGATCTCCAATAAAACATGAAATGCCTGGTCCTAACTCTCATTATGCAGACTCTATTCTCCAGTGACCCGTCTCCTGCAGATCTGCAGTAAACAGTTCGGCTGTTAGGGGTACAGTTTCGCTTCTAGGTGACCTATGATTATTCTTCAGGGTACAGCGGCTTCGGATTCTTACCCAACATCCTTTTACATCATCCAGTAAGGTCTTGCGAGGTTTTGTCTCGGTCTGCCACCTTAATCCAAGTCTAAGAGCGCTTTAGTAAGTAACTCCGTTTGACTCCCTGGAATAATGGGAAGTTATTTTGGGCACAGCGGAAAGAGGCTGAGCAATCAAAAGAACGCAAGAGTTTAGGAGCTTGAGCTCTGGGTTCAACTTTTCCAGGGTTTGGTTACACAGAAATCCCCCAACATTCCCAGGCAGTTCTTCTGTAGGGAGACTGCCGATTGGATCTGACTGTGGTTAAAAGGTGGCCCTGCTCAACTGCGCTGTAATTATGGAGAAAGCTACAATCACAGAACATTCTAGAGATCCCCCCGATTGCCTAAGAATTTCTCATAGCCTCAATATGTCTTCTTAGATTAAATCTTGGGAGAATGAGTGTACCAGTTCAGACAGCTTAAACTAAAATGACACATTTGCCTCAACTTTCCGGCTATTTTAGGTGAACATATTTTAGCCTTGGATTATTTGGATAATTGTTTCAATGGTCTTATTTATTTATTTATGTGGTGCTGGGGATTGAACCCAGGGGCATTCTACCTCCCAGCTACACCCGCAGCCCTATTTTATTTTATTTTTTGACACGGGGTCTCACTCAGTTGCTGAGGCTGTCCTTGAACTTGTGATCCTCCTATCTCATCCTCCCAAATACTGGGATTATAGACACGAGCCACCACGCCCGGCTAATGGTCTTCTTTTTATTGTCTGACTATGCAGCAAAAGAAAGTTTGCAGCTGGTTTATCAAACTAAAGCTTTTTATCAGAGTCTGCTTATAACACAACATTTGGAAGTAACTTAGAAAATCTCAGAGCAAAATATAGTTTTTTGGTTTGGGAACAGAATTATTTATACAGACTTGGAGACATTTTCCGTGCCTCAGGTAAACTTAAACTGGATTACACCTATGCTAAAAACTCTATACACCCACATATGGACATATATTACTTGAGCTCTAGGTAAAAGAAAACTCTCCTTTTCAGTCAAGTTTTCAGAGTTTGGTTTGGTTGTTCTAGTTTTTATATTTTAATTTGCATTTCATATTTTCCAAGGAAAGAGCAACTCTGAATCTCTGACCCTGCAAAACTTGTATTAGAAGAAATTGTTGTATCTTGTAGTCAGAAGTCCAATAATTCACCCTTGAGTTCTTGCAAAATTAGTAATAGAATCACGTCTGATAGGGAACTCAGTTTTGTTTCTTTTTTTTTTTTTTTTTGCGGTACTGGGGATTGAACTCAGGGGCATTCTACCTCCGAGCTACACCCCCAGCCCTATTTTTTATTCTTTATTTTGAAACCGGGTCTCACTAAGTTGTGGAGTGCCTCACTAGATAGCTGAGGCTGGCCTCGAACCCGGATCCTCTGGTCTCAGCCTCCCGAATGCTGGGATTACAAGCCTGTGCCACCACGTCCGGCTTGTTTGTTTTTAAATCCCCAGTACTGAAAAAAAAAAAAAAAAGACTTCCCATCTGCCTGGCATGGTGCACACCTATAATCCCAGTACTTGGGAGGCTGAGAGAGGAGGATCTCAGGTTCGAGGCCAGCTTCAGCTACTTAGTGAGGCCCTCAGCAACTTAGTGAGACCCTCCACATCTTAGTGAGAACCTCACAACTTAGTGAGACCCTGTTTCCAAATAGGGCTGGGGGGTGTAGCACAGAGGTAGAATGCCCCTGGGTCCAATTCCCAGCAACACACACACAGACACACAGACACACACACACATTACAAATCCAGTAAGAGATCTGTCTGTGAATGTGACTGTCTTGGGTGTGGCATGTCAGAATGTGTAGGCTAGTGACTCCTTCTGCAGTTCCCATCTTTTTTTTTTTTTTTCCCTGTGGTACTGGAGATTGAACTCAGGGTCATTCTGCCTCCGAGCTATACCCCCAGCCCTATTTTTTATTCTTTATTTTGAAACAGGGTCTCCCTAAGTTGTGGAGGGCCTCACTAGGTAGCTGAGGCTGGCTGCGAACCGGGATCCTCCAGTCTCAGCCTCCCGAATGCTGGGATTACAAGCGTGCGCCACCAACCCAAAGTTGTCACGTGGCTCCTAAAGTTGCAGTGACCTGCTCTGCCCGCCTCTCCAAACCACCCTCTGCAGTCTTCTCCTCCGTTCATTCCGATCCGGCCACTCTGGGCCCTCCGCTGTTTCTCAAACAAGGAAACAGATGCCACCTCAAAGCTCATCCCCAGTGGAGAGTGACGTGACGGTGACAGGTGCCGCCTCCCACCCCCACCCTGTTGTTCTCTAGTCCTTCCCTTTGCTTTGATTTTCTTATCACTATCTGAACTAAGATTTATGTATTTATGATCTGTCTCCCACTATGCAGTGTGGGTTTCTCAGAAGCAAGGACTTTGTATCCTAGCCAGGCACAGAACTGCGCCCACCTCTTATCGAACTCTCAGCCTTAGTCTTTGGAATGAAAGAATGATGTAAAATTTATTGTACAAAGCTGAAATCAATCATTTTTCCCTATCTCAGTTCAAATGTTAACAGGATGAGGAAAATTATATTTTATCTAAATTACCCCTTAAGAATGCTAGGAAGACTATTAAGCTAATCCAATACAGATTTGACCTGATTGGAGGAAAACCAATTCTAAAATGAAATTAACTCATGCCTTTTAGAGTGAAGAGAGACTAAACTAAACATAAAAGAATGGTATCAGCCAGACATGGCGGCGCACACTTGTAATCTCAGTACTTGGGAGGCTGAGACAGGAAGATCACAGATTTGCAGCCAGCCTCAGAAATGTGAGTCCCTCCGCAACTTAGTGAGACCCTGTTTCAAAATAAAAGATAAAATAGGGTTGGGGGTGTAACTCAGAGTAAAATGCCCCTGGGTTCTATTCCTAGTACCACAAAAAAAAAAAAAAAAGGAAATTAATAAGAATGGTGAATAGTGAAAAAAATACTATACCTCAAAATCAGATGATGTCTACGTAAAGGACTTTCTTGTATTTAGAGTTTAAAGATTACAAAGGGAGAGAGAGAAGACTGAGAAAGGAAATTCAAATCCTCACTGCCTCCGTGCATCCATTTTCTTGGCCTCATCACAGAGAACGTGTCTTCCAACATAGGTAATCTACAGCCTCAAAAATTAGAGATCATTTCATCAAGCCTTCTCTGTCCCTTCTCTGGAAGACCCACACTTACCAATATAGGCAATTAAAAAGAGTTCTAGTCCATCGGGCAAGCTTTTGTTTATGTTTTGTTTTGTTTTGGTTTTTATGGTACTGGGGATTCAACTCAGGGGCATTGTACTTCTGAGCTACACCTCCAGCCCTATTTTTTATTCTTTATTTTGAAACAGGGTCAAGGGTCAGTTGCCAAGGGCCTCACTAAGTAGCTGAGGCTGGCCTCAAACCTGCAATCTTCCTGCCTCAGCCCCCCAAGTACTGGGATTACAAGCGTGTGCCACCATACCCGGATGACTATGCTTTTGTTTTGTGGTACTGGGGACTGAACCCAGGGCCTTGTGCATGCCAGGCAAGTGCTCTACCTTCGAGCCACGCTCCCAGTTCTTTTCTTCATTATTTTATTTTGAGCCAGGATCTCACTAAATTGCTGGGCTGGCCTCAAACTTGCCATCCTCCTGCCTCAGCTCCCAGAATAGCTGAGATTACAGGTGTGCACCACCACACCCTACAAGTTACAGCAGTGTTTATTTCATACTTTTCACATAGGAAATTCTATGGCCGCAGGTGTTAACTCATTTCAGTGTTTGCAAACTTTGAGAGTCATACATTTATTTTTACATTTCCCATCAGTGGCGAGTATCAGAAACAGCAATATCCATTCCACGTGGTTTTAACGGTAAACAGATTTATAGGCTTACATGACTGGAAACCCTAAGGTTGGGTGGGAAATAAGGTTAAATTAGCCTTTGATACGACAATACTGTCGAGGATCCGAGTTCCACCCTGCTCTTCGTTACCCAGAATCCACGTCACCCAAAGCTTGGCTCCTCCTTTTAGCTGTGGACCAGTTGCCAATAGCAACCAGTATTATCTGCTTCCTAATTCAAGTAGGTGGGAAAGATCAAACCTCACCTCCAAATATCAAACAAACAAAAAAACACATTTCCCCTTCCTGAATGGGCCCATCATCCATCAAATGTCTGTCTCCAAAGGAAAATACTTGGAACAGATTTGTTCAAGCCCTGGTACCCTAATCACCAGCCAGAGGGATGGGACAGTTCTCACTGGCTTAGGCCAGAGGTCAGAAAGCCAGGAGGACTAGGGCCACATCCTGCCCACCAGCTGTTTTGGGAAAGTTGTCTTGGGTCACAGTCATACTCTTCCTCTACGTTTTGTTTGCAGTCACTTTTTTACTACAGTGCCAGAGTTCACTAGTTGTAGCAGAGACCATAAAGCCTGTAGAACCTCAAGTGTTTACCATCTGGCCCTTTATAGAAAAAGTTTACCCAAGCCAGGCATGGTGGTACAAATGTGTAATCTCAGTACTCGGGAAACTGAGACAGGAGGACCACAAGTTTGAGGCCAGCCTCTGCAAAGCCTTCAGCAACTTATAGAGACCTTGTTTCAAAATAAAAAATAGAAAGGGCTGGGGGTATAGCTGAGAGGTAGAATGCTCTGGGGTTCAATTCCTAGTACCAAAAAAACCACAAAAACACACACACACAACATTTGCCTGCACCCTCTTAGATGTATGTAATCCTCTGAACTTTGAAGCATCTACACAATGAGGAAAAATTGGCCTTCATGAGATCAACATCACTCTCTAAGGGTGTTTTTTTTTTTTTTCTCGTGTTCTTTCTTAAGCAGAGCTGAAAAAGAAATAGACACACCAGCTTCAGAAGGAAAGCCCTTAGTTCTGAAGCTCATGGGCCCACCCCGGTTTCCCTCTTCCTGGTTGATCAGCAACAGTGTCTTGCGTTGACCTGTGCTCCAGCCTTAGCTGAGTGCTTCATTTTTATTTTAATCATCTTCAAATTATTTTGTGGTTCCACGGAACCAGACTCTCCAAACTGCCAGCTCTTCAACCCACCAAGGATCAGATGGAATTTCCCAGAATCCTGCTGCAGTCATAGAAGAAGTGTCCCCCAAACCAGGGTGCTGCTTTGTAATGCCTGGTCGGTCTCTGGCAGGAAGCCTCCTGTGTACCAGGGTGTCATGATTTTCCAGGTGAGCAATTTCCTGTCCAAAAGCAATCAGCCCTTTCTTTCTGTAATAACTTTTCTTGTTTATTTTTATTGCAACAGGAGCAATGCATGCACATTGTGGAAACATTAGAAGCACAGATAACCAAAGGAAAAAAAAAAAGAAAACTTATCACATCCCACACCCCCAGGGAACTTTTAAAGCAAACAGTGTGTTCCGGAGGTGCAGTCTTCCCTCCTAGTGGTCTGAACTCCTTTTGACTTTTCCAGCAGGAAGTCAGGACAGAATACTTTGTCTTTAGCTCTATGTTTGTGAAGTTACTGAATGAGTCTATTCTCTGAGTATCGCTTTTGAGAATCTTTATTAAATTGCGAACTCTCTGTTAAGGAAATTTATGGGAAAGAGCAGTTTGAAGCCAGGGATGGTGGCACACACCTGGAATCTCAGTACTTGGGAGACTGAGACAGGAGGATCTCAGGTTCAAGGACAACCTCAGCAAATTAGTGAGGCCCTCAGCAACTTAGCAAAACCCTGTTTCCAAATAAAAAATAAAATAGGGCTGGAGATGTAGCTCAGAGGTAGAATGCCCCTGGGTTCAATCCCAGCCCCCTCCCCCCCAACACACACACACAAAGAAAAGAAAAAGCAAAGGGTAGCTTGAGAAGTTGCCTTTTCAAATAACTGGTCTCAGGCACATCTTGTAGAGTCTTACGTACATCTCTTGCAAATATGAAAGAGCTTCTACCTCTCTCTGTTTGCACTAGTATATACAATTTTGCCTCATCTTATAAATAAAAGAGAGCCAACCTTTTTGAAGTATAGGCTTGGAAAAGCATGTTCAGCTTCCCATTTAGGGAACCTGTGGGCTCACCCATGCTCATTATAAAAACCACTAAAAAAAAATGCCCCAAGATTGGGTTGTTTCCAAGACATCAGAAGCGTGCAACGTCAGGATTAGGACTGGACCCACTACAGGGTGTGACTCAGTTTCGCAGCCAGTTCCTGTGGGGCTGTGAGTGTAGGATTCCGATGAGGCTGTGGTGAGAAGCGCGCATCCCTGTAGATCGAGGCGCTGCCCTCCGCAGCACCCACCTCCACGGCTGTTCCACAGAGTCTACACCGTGCTGCCTACACCGTGGGTTGGAGTGAACTTGCCCTGCATATCCCAAAGGTAATTCCTGTTGGAGAGAGTATGGTCCCCCGAGTACCTGGGCGAGAAGGAGACAGTGGGGAGGAAAATACACAGACACTGGAGCTCAAAAGCCCTCTGGCAGCCATGATGGTGGTGCACACCTGTAATCCTAGTACTTGGGAGACTGAGACAGGAATATTGCAGGTTCAAAGCCAGACTCAGCAATTTAGCGAGGCCCTTAGCAACATAGAGAGACCCTGTTTTCAAATAAAAATAAAATAGGGCTAGGATGTAGCTCAGAGGTTGTGGCACAGGGTTCAACCCTCAGTCACACACACACACACACACACACACACACACACACACACACCTCAGGCTCTGTGGCTCAGACTGCGTGAATCAGAATCCCAGCTCTACTCGTTCAGGCCAGGTGATCTTGGGCAAGGTCTTTGACCTCTCTAGGCCTGTTTTTCTGCATGGACAAAATGATATTAGGCAAAATACCCACCTACCTCATAGTGTTGGCCACCCACTGTGAATACAAACAGTAATCAAAGGGCCAAGACAGCCGGGCCTGGTGGTGCACACCTGTAATCTCAGTAAATGGAAGCCGGAGACAGGAGGATCATAAGTTCAAGGATAGCCTCAGTAATTTAGTGAGACTCTCAGCAACCTACCAAGACCTTGTTTCAAAACAAAAATAAATAAATAAATAAAAAGGCTGGGGTGTAGCTCAGGGGTAGAACCTCACCTGGGTCTAATTCTCAGCACTACAAAAAGGGGAGAGCTAAAATATAGCACAAGATGGGATGTGAGCATTAGCTTTCTTCTGTATTGGGGGAAGGGGTCCAGAGGGGGGAGCTGGGAGATTTAAAACGCGCGTCTCTCCACAGAGCTGAAGCTTTGCACAGTACGTAGTTACAGGATCCCAACAGCTCAGAACTTCCCCATCCGCCCTTCCTGCATAGGACTTATCTGATGAGAGCAATGGGGCTCTTAACCTTTCAGTTGAGTATTTTTTTCTCAAATAGATTTAGTTGTTTTAAAACAGCTATTGATTTACAGAAAATTGCAGATATGATAATACAGTGAATTCTTATATACTCACAACTCAGTTTTCCTATACCAACATCTTCCATTAGGATGATACATTTCTCTCTTTCTTTTTCTCTCTTTCTCCTTCCTTCCTTCCTTCCTTCCTTCCTTCCTTCCTTCCTTCCTTCATGTGTGTTACTAGGGATTGAACCCAGGGGCATTCTACTTCTGAGCTACACCCCCAGCCTTATTTTATTTCTTATTTGGAAACAGGGCCTCACTAAATTACTGAGGGCTTCACTAAGTTGCTGAAGTTGTCTTTGAACCTGTGATTGTCCTGTCTCAGCCTCCCAAGTTCTGAGATTACAGGTGTTCACCACTGTGCCCAGCAGGATGGTACATTTCTTACAACTAAGGAGCCAATTACCAATACATTATTATTAACCAAAATCACACCGTATTCAAATTTTCTTAAATTTTTACCATGTCTTTCTAAATTATTTATTTATTTATTGTGGTGCTGAGGATGGAATCCAGGGGCATCCCAACCCTTTTTTGTTTTGTATCTTAAAACCAGGACTCACTAAATTGCTGAGGCTGGCCTCAAACCTGCAATCCTCCTGTCTCCCAAGTACTAGAATCCCAGGTGAGTGCCATCATGCTCAGCTACTTATTTTGGTGCCGGGGACTGAACCCAGGGACTCATACACGCTAAGCACTGCTCTGCTGCTAAGCCACACCCCGAGGCCCTCTCAGCGTCCTTCTCCCGCTTCAGATACACCAGGCAATGCATTTACTTGTCTCTTCTCTTTAGACGCCTCTTGGCTGTGACCGTTCTCAGATTTTCCATGTCTTGGCAGCCTTGACAATTTGGGGGGTACTGGTCAGGAGCTTTGTGGAATGTCCCTCCATTGGGACCTGTCTGATGCTCTGCTGAAGTCTTTGGGGGAGGAAAATCACAACAGTAGGTGCCCTTTTCACTTCTTTGTAATAAGAATCCATGCTGCCACACAACATCATGAGATCAATAGTGTGTGTGTGTGTGTGTGTGTGTGTGTGTGTGTGCGTGTGTGTGTGTGTGTTGTGGTACTGCGGAATGAATCCAGGGACAGTCTACCTCTGAGCTACACCCACAACCCTATTTTTTATTCTTTATTTTGAAACAGAGTCTCACTAAGTTGCGGAGGGCCTCACTAAGTCTCTGAAGGTGGCCACGAACCTACGATCCTCCAGTCTCAGCCTCCCGAGTACTGGGATTACAAGCCTGCACCACCCCACCCGGCTGAGGTTAACCTTAACCCCCTGGTTGAAGTGGTGTTTGCCAGTTTTCTCCACTGCACGGTCGCTCTCGCTCTCCCCCTCCACAGTCCTCTTAAGAAGGAAGTCACACTCACAGCAGGGTAACCACCTCTTTGAAGGCTGACTATCTACATAAACTATCTGGAATTCTTCTTTTTTTTTCCTCCAGTAAGTTTTCTCATTCAATCTTTGCTTGAATCACTCATTTTTCGGAACACCACTGAAAAAATAGTGGAAGGAAGCCAACTTCCTCCAAAGTGATGGAATTTTGTGTAATTAAGTATTAATCTTTGGAGGGTTCTTAAGCTGAACCTGGTAGGGGGGAGTGGAGAATATGACGATAAAAACCAGATTTTTGAAACCTGACTTAACTTCTAGTTGAGTGTCAGAAATGGCAGCCTGGGGGTTCGTAATTCCTTGCTAAACCCTCTATGGGAAGGCCTGATATGGATGAGGAATTAGAAATAAAAGGAGTGAGGTGGCCAGGACCAATGTGAATGAACAGCTATGAGCCAAACACACAAGCATCCTTTGGCAAGTCTTAACTGGTTACCTCGGCTTGTCCTGAAAATGTGCTTTCCCATTCAATGTTCCAGACCACTGGGCGGCCGCTTGGGGCATGACTCCTGCCCCTCCTCACACAGGAGCCTATCTCGGTGCTTCTCCTAAAACACACATCTTTAGATTGACCTAGCATCCCCATGCTCTAAAAACTCACACACGCCTAACACCACCACCATCACCGCTACTAACGACAACAAGAAAATAAAATCCACGTCTTAGACTGATTGGCATAGCAGTTGCAAATGTACTTGAGCTTTTCCTATAGTTTTAGCCCTTGTAAAACGAATGAGAATATGTTTGGGGTGGTCCATTTGTAAGAAAACGGGAAGGGAGCCGGGCGTGGTGGCGCACGCTTGTAATCCCAGCATTCGAGAGGCTGAGACTGGAGGATCCGGGTCCGAGGCCAGCCTCAGCTACCTAGTGAGGCACTCCGCAACTTAGTGAGATCCGGTTTCAAAATAAAGAATAAAAAATAGGGCTGGGGGTATAGCTCGGAGGTAGAATGCCCCTGAGTTCCATCCCCAGTACTGAAAAAAAGAAAAAGAAAACGGGAAAGGATTGTTGTTGCTCCTGCTGGCTAAGGTCTCTACATCGGTTTGGTCAGAACAAACTGTAGCCACCGATGTCTCCATTCTACCCCTCCCAGCAGGGTTTTGGTTTTTTTTCCCTCTGAAATTGATTTTTTTCCCTCTGAAAGTGATTCAGAATTTGCTTCAAAGCATGGGCTTACAGAAACAGGCTAGTGTTTGCAGATTTCTCCAAAGCTTCCCTCAAGATGAAAAGACCTCTGCTGTGCCCATGGGCTTCTTTCACTCACCCTCGGTCGGGCACAGCCCCAGTCCCTGCGTTCCTCGGCCCCCGGCCCGGACACATCTCTTTGGAAGGCCACCCACGCGGGCGACAGCAACCCGCAATCCCCAGAGGCCTGGGTTCCTGCTCCTGCTCGCTGTGTTCTGTCACTCCCCTGGGGACTGGCCTTCACTGCCTTCTGTTACCTCAGGCCACTAAAATGGGATGAGAGAAGGAGAGGGAGAGGGAGAGGGAGGGAGAGAGGGAGAGGGAGATGGGGAGGAGGGAGGGAGAGAGAGAGAGAGAGAGAGGCCCTTGAATAGCTCCTGTGTCATTGTGTTGAAGATTGTGTGTGAGTGTGTGAGTGTGTGTGTGTGGTGCTGGGGTTGGAATCCTGGAGCATTCTACCTCCAAGCTACACCCTCAGCCCTATTTCGAAACAGGATTTCTCTAGGTTGATTAGAGTCTTACTACTTGCTGAGACTGTCCTCAAACCTGTGATCCCTCTGTTTCAGCCTCTCAAGTATTGGGATTACAGGCATGCGCCACCATGCTTGAGTGTGTGTGTGTGTGTGTGTGTGTGTGTGTGTGTGTATGTGTGTGTTCGTGTGTGTTTCTAGGGATTGAACCCAGTGGCATTCTACTTTTGAGCTATACTTCCAGTCCTTCTTCTTTTTTTTTTTTTTGTTTTGAAACAGGGTCTTGCTAAGTTACTGAGGCTGGTCTTGAACCTGCGATCCTCCTGTCTCAGTTTCCCAGATACTGGGATTACAGGCAGGAGCCACCACATCCAACATGTTGAAGATTCTTTTTTTTTTTTTTTTCAGTATTGGAGATTGAACTCAGGGGCATTCTACCTCCAAGCTACACCTCAGCCCGATTTTTTAGTCTTTATTTTGAAACAGGGTCTCACTAAGTTTTGGAGGGCCTCACTAAGTAGCTGAGGCTGGCAGCGAACCCAGATCCTCCTGTCTCAGCCTCCCAAGTACAGGGATTACAAGCGTGCACCACCATGCCCGGCTGATCTTGTTTATTCTTAACCATTACTTTTATTCTTGAGCATTATGGTTAATATAGACAAGTCGAAGCCAAATTTTTTATCACTTTTGACCTCATTTGGAAAGTTTGGATAGTTGCCCTCCCCCCCCCCAAATGAGTTTATTAATAAAAGCTTATATTTTTGAGATATTTTCCTTTTCAATTAGCTCAATTGCTGGAAAGAATCTGGCCAAATTAAGGGTCATGATTAGGGTATGAGGAGTGCCTGGTTTCTGAACTCTGCCTGCAGGGGTACCCTTAAGAGAATTCCAAGCCAGGTATGGAGGGGGGCATGTCTGTAATCCTAGTACTTGGGAGGCTAAAACAGGAGGTTTGCAGGTTTGAGGACAGCCTCAGCAATGTAGTGAGATTCTTGGCAACCTAGTGAGAACCTATTTCAAAACAAAGAAAATAAAAAAGGACTGGAAGTGTAGCTTGGAGGTAGAATGCTCCTGTGTTCAACTCCCAGTACCACAAATTAAAAGAGAGAGAGAGGGAGAGAGAGAGGGAGAGAGAGAGAGAGAGAGAGAGAGAGAGAGAGAGAGAGAGAGAGAGAGAGAGAAAGAGAGAGAAAGAAAGAAAAAAAGAAAGAAAGAATTCCAGTTTGCAGAACGCACATGGCAGCCACAGAAGGAAATACAGTGATCTCCTGTTTGGTTAGAGTAAAGCAAATTGACTTTACCGAAATGACTCAAATATTACTTCATGAACCCCAGGTATGCATGCTGGTGTTCCCTTGGGACTTGGAGAGTCTCCTCAAGCGTCTTCGTCATGGGTCTGTGTGCAGGATTCGAGGGCCAGGGCATCTATGAGTCACCGTGCATCACTCTGGCCCAGGGCTGCCAGCCATCAGGGGTTTCATTAGGCTTCATTTGAGAAATAAAACGGCAGAACGATTTACTGAAGTGGCTTCAACAGGACAGGAGTGAAAGGGAGGAAAGTGTGTGCCAGCTTTACCAAGCACAGTCCCTAGCAAACACGCCGTGCCTGGCCACTCACTTCTACAATCGCACCTAGAGGGGCCAGGCCAAGTAACCGCACCCTCTATAACCTCAGTTTCAAGCACCCGGTCTCTAGGTGCCACCTCCAATATTTGGAGCTCAGTTTTGGTGATACCTCATCTCACCGGAGTCTGCAATCTCTGAACTTCCACCTTTGCACCCCTCTTTTTTTTTTTTTTTTTGCAGTACTGGGGGATTGAACTCAGGGGCATTCTACCTCTGAGCTATACCCCCAGCCCTATTTTTAATTCATTATTTTGAAACTGGGTCTCACTAAGTTGTGGAATGCCTCACTAGGTAGCTGAGGCTGGCAGTGAACCCAGATCCTCCAATCTCAGCCTCCCAAATGCTGGGATTACAAGTGTGCCATTTCCCCCATTCATTGGCTCTCCTGTTCTCGAAAACTACTTCATACCCCCCCACCCCCCCTTTCCTTCAAACCTCCCAGGCCTCCTCCCGCTTACATGTCACTTTCTGCTATGGATCTATTTCCCGGGACACCAAGAAAATAGAAGCATTCAGAGGGGAACTTCTAGCCAGGCGCGGTGGCGCACACCTATAAGCTCAGTCCTTGCGGGGCTGAGACAGGAGAATCGAAAGTTTGCGGACAGCCTCAGCAACACAGTGAGACTCTCAGCAACCTAGCAAGACCCCGTTTCCAAACAAAAATGTAAAAAGGCTAGGGGTAGAATTCGAAGGTAAAAATGGGAGCAATAATACCTGGTAGCACAAAAAAAAGGAGGGGGATGAGGAGGAAAAGGAGGAGAAGGAGGAGGAAGAAGAGGAGGAGGAGAAGGAGGAGGAGGAGGGGATTCTGGACCCCACACTTCTCCCCCATGGCCCCTCTTCTTCGCCCTCTCACTGTTTATACCCCGGCCAACCCGACAGAAAGGCTCATCCCTTGCCCTGGTCAAGGACGGCATTGGGGGGGTCTTCTCCCCTCTTCCTCCTGCATCACTGGTTTTCTTCACTCCTCTAGATCTTTCCTATCTTCCTGTAAATATTCTATCATTTTTCCCATCCTAAGAAACAAAAACAATTCCCCTGAGCCCATGTAGATTTTAGCTTCTGCTCCATTTTTCTGCTCCCCTTTAGCCCAATGAACAGATCCGTCCAGCCAGGCGCAGTGACGCACGCCTGTCATCCCAGTACTTGGGAGGCTGAGACAGGACGATTGCAGGTTTGTGGCCGATCTTAGCAACTTAGCAAGACTGTCAGCAACTTAGTGAGGTCCTGTCTCAAAATAAAAAGAAATTAAATAGGGCTGAGGGTGTAGCTCAGAGGTAGAATGCCCCTGGGCTCACTCTCCAGTCACACACACACACACACACACACACACACACACACACAGTTGTCTACTCTTGCTGGATCCCATTTCTTTTCTCCTTGTCTCTCTTGAATCTGCTGCAAATAGGCTTCAAGAACCCTCTCCAGCCACGGCACAGAGGCCTCGGTCTCCCCACACCCCTCCAGATGTTGGCCTTGCCAAGGCCCCCTAGGACCTCGTGAAACCCAATGGCTGGTTCTCAGCCTGCGTATTTTTGGATCTGTCAGCATCGTTAGACATCACTGATCATTTCTCTCTCTTGAAAACACTGTCTTTCCTTGGTTGCCAGGCCGTCGAGCTCATGAGGTTTTTCAGATCATCCTTCCTCAGTCTCTTCCGCAGACTCCTCCTCCGGTCTCTGCCCTCTTGATGTCACCGAGGCCACCAGCCGCCTCAGCCCTCATCTCCTGGCCTCCCCAGCCCGTTTCCCAGCGTTCGGCATCTCTGCCGCTCACTTGCATGTTTCCATCTTGGCCTGGAAACTCAGCTCTCCTGCGGCCCATCTAGAATCCCCCCCCCCCCCGCCCGGTGGAGAATTAACATCTTAGCTGCCACTCTGTCCCCCCACACTGCCGCCCCACTCTTCCTTATCCGTTCGGTTGCTCAGTCTAAGCACCTTGGACTTATTCCTGGCCCTTCTCTCTCTCTTTCTTTCACAGCAAATCTTGTTACCTCACTCTACCTTCAGATTGTAATCAGACACACGTCATCTCCACAGCAATCACCTTGACCAAGCTCCCCTGGTCTTTGGTGATTAATTAATTAATTCTGGGAGGTCCTGGGTATTGAACCCAGGGGCATCCTACCTCCACGCTACACTCCCAGCCCTTTTTATTCTTTATTTTGAAACAGGGTCTTGCTAAGTTGCAGAGGGTAGCCTCAAATCTGTGATCAACCTGTCTCAGCCTCCCAAGTACTGGGATTACAGGCTTATGCCAGTACACCCAGCTCGTGAATTACTATCATAGCCCTTATCTCATCTCCTGGCTCTTCCCCTTCCCCTCCTTTGGTCTACCTTAACACAACCCTCAGACTACAGTTCCGTGTAACTCAGATCACATGACACCTTGTCATTGGGGTTCCCAATGCACATCTCACTTTCAGTAAAAGCGGAAGCCTAGTAATGGCCCCAAGGTCCCACACCATGCGTCGACCCCACCTCCCACCCGCTCCAGTGCCGGCTCCTCTTTTCACTCACCCTGAGCCACGTGACCTTTGCCCTTCCGGCCTCCAGGCCTGGAATGCACTTTCTCCACGGAACCACCTGCTTAGGGTTTCCCTGCAATGCTGGCTCCTGGGTGAGGCGCTTTTCCGTGTCTTGTAGGACCTCACCTCCAGACAGCTTCACCCCCTCGCTGATGTATTTTTCTTCATAGAACTTTCTACCCTCCAACCCCCAGTGTGCATCGAGGTGGCTGAGGCACACGCAGGTCCTGGGGCAGCCAAGATGGTGTCGCTCACCAGGTGTGGAAAAGGACTCGCTCTTCATTCTGCTCCTCTATAGAATGGGGATAATAATAGCAGCCAGCCCATCCCGTTGCTGGCTTAGTATTTATCAAACGCACGCCTGGAATATCAGTGCTTGGGAGGCTGAGACAGGAGGATTGCAGGCTTGAGGCTAACCTCAGCAACTTAGCGAGACCCTGCTTTATTTTTATATTTATTTATTTATTTATTTATTCATTTTGCGGTACTGGAGGTTTGGAGGTTGAATCCGGGGGCATTCTACCTCCAAGCTCCACCCCTAGCCCTACTTTTCTTATTCTTTATTTTGAAACAGGGTATCACTAACTGGCGGAGGGCCTCACTAGTAGCTGAGGCTGGCCTCAAACCTGCCTCAGCCTCGCAAGTACAGGGATTACAAGCGTGTGCCACCACGCTTTTATTTTATTATAAAAAAGGGCTGAGGATGTAGCTCAGAGATAGAATGCCCCTGGGTTCAATCCCTAGTAACACACACACACACACACACACACACACACACACACACATTAGATCTCTGCCTAGCATGCAGAGGCCCTGGGGTCGGTCTTCAGCACTGAAGAAGAAAAAAAAAAAAAAAAAGAGAGAGAGGGAGAGGGACAGAGACAGAGAAAATAAAAAGAGCTCAGATCTCCAACTGATAGAAAGAACACTGTTTTGGTGGTGGCTGCAGGCTACTTTTGTTTTAATAAACGTAGACCTAGCATCAAGTCCCAGCTGAAACAGGGTCTGCGTCCTTGCTGTTCCCTTCCCTTCTGTTCAGTACAGGGGAGCTCAGGGCAGGCTACACGCCATTCCAGCTACAGCTCCTGCTCCGAAGTTAGAGCAGCGCCCGGTGAGGGCATTCTATTTTAAGAAATGGTCTTTAAGATTGCGCTTTGCCTTTTCCATTTTGGAGGTGACACGGGTTTAATGAAAAAGCTAGTGAAAGCGCAGCCCAGCTGTGGAGCGTTCAGCCAGCCAGTGAACTGTGCCCGGGGCGCCCTTTCTTCCCTGGTCTGATTCTGCAGCCTCTGGCCAGGTCTCCGGCCGCCACTCCCGAGCCACGCCCGAAGTCGTCATGCGGTGAGCGCACCGAACAGGTTCTCCAGGCTAGACGGCAGCTGAGGTGTCTGCAGGGGAAGCACAGTCATGCACACGCCCGATGACCAACACGCTGAGACACAGGGCCACCAGGAAACAGCGGTGCTGCTCCAGGCTTAGAATAAACACCATAACTTACTACACAGCGGTGGTTTCCAGGGCAAGGGGGCCAGGGTCCCCTTCCCCCATACTCACATTTGCATTTGTAATCCTATATTCTGTACTTTTTAAGAGGACCCCTGTTTTTTTGTCTGTTTTTTGTTTGTTTGGGGTACTGGGGATTAAACCCAGGGATATTCTACCTCTGAGCTACACCCCCAGCCCTTTTTATTTTTGAAATAGGGTCTCTCTAGGTTGCAGAGATTCTCACTCAGTTGCTGAGACTGGCCTCAAACCTGCAATCCTCTTGTCTCAGCCTCCCAAGTACTGGTATTACAGGATGTTCCACCCCACCTGGCTAGGACTCCTGTTTTTAAGAGGACCTCCAAATTATATAAACTTCAAGGTTCCACAAAAACTTGGTGTGCCCTGACTGCGCTGAGTTATATATACTGTTTCACACACTTAGCCCTGTATGTGAACTACTCCACAAGGCTGTGCACACACGGGAACTGCAGGCACGTGTGTGAGGCGGAGCCAGGCGCTCTGCTGAGCTCTCCATGAACTGTGGCCTATGGTTTAGCTCAACTACCTTTGATGTCTCTTGGGGTTTTCCTAATTTCAAATGCACCCCCTTCACAGCCCTGTGTTCAAGGATTTGGCTCTTTTATTTTCTTACGGAATCATAAAGAACAAGGTGACCAAATCCTGGGCAATGTAATGAGGAGGCACAAAAACCAAGTCAATCCTGAGAGAATCTTCACTGTGTGTGTGTGGTGCTGGGGATAGAACCCAGGAGCATTCTACCTCCGAGCTACATGCCGAACCCTTTTAATTTTTTTTTATTTTGAAACAGAATCTCGCTAGGTTGTTGAAGCTGTCCTCGAATCTGTGATCCTCCTGTCTCAGCCTCCCAAGTATTGGGATTACAGGTGTGTGCCGCCATGCCCGGCTAAAGAGAACCTTCACTTAACACAGGTTTTGAGCTCCTTTTGTCTTTAGGAGAAATTGTTGATAAAACGGGTAGCTAGTAATCTGTTGTTTTGCATCAGTCTTGGAGGGCGGGTAGGAAAGTTTGGGCTAAATCAACCTTTTGTTGCTAATTTAAATGATTAATAAGGGCTGTAGGCTTAGGGAGGGGCATACACTTTTTCTGGCAAAGGATAGCCAAAAACATGGCCACGTCAAAAGACTACCGATGGTGTGGAAACTATACTTTTGACCTCAACATTGTAAAATCTTTATAATTTGGGCCCAGATACCTAAGTAGGCGACCTGCCCGAAGTATATAACCTGTACCCATTTGAGAAAAGGCATGAGAGAAACCAAATTGAGGAATGTTCTTCAAAAGAACTTTCTGGAATCTTCTAAAATGTCAGCAAAATACACAGAGAAGCCAGGAACCATACTAGACTACAGGAAACAAAGGAGATGTGACTACTGATCACAGCACATGATCTTGGGTTTTCTTTTGCTATAACGGATATGATTGAGACAAATGGGATACCGGTTCTCCATGGCGGCCATGACAAAGGGCCTAAGGCTTGGAAGATTGCATGAATACAAATGTATTATGATCCTAAAGACTGGAAGTCTGGCCGGGATCTCCCTGGACGCCCATCACAGTGTCACGGGGCAGCCTTCTCTCTGTGGCCTCTAGGGAGGATCAGTTCCCTGACTTTCCCAGTCTCTAGAGATGACCCACCATCCTTGGCCAGCACCCTCCTGCTCCATCACAAGCCAGCATCTGTGAGTCAAGGTCTTCTCCTACAGCCTGGGACCTCCTTTTCTGCCTCCTTTGTCCAATTATAAGAACCTTTGGCCGGGTGGGGTGGCACACACCTGTAATCCCCGTACTTGGGAGGCTGAGACAGGAGGATCACAGGTTCGGGATCAGCCTCAGCAATTTAACGAGACTCAGCAACTTAATGAGATCCTGTTTCAGAATAAAAAATAAAAAGGATTGGGGGTGTAGTTCAGAGGGAGGTAAAATGCTCCTGGGTTCAATTTCTAGTCCACCCCCCCCCCACACACACACAAAGAATCTTTGGAAAAATAAAAAAGGTCTGAGAATGTAGCTCAGGGGTAGAGTGCTGGCCTAGCATGCGTCAGGCCCTGTGTTCAATCCTCTGTACCACACACAATTATAAAAACCTTTGTGACTACGTTGGGTCCAGACAATCTCCCTATCTCATGGCCAGGAAATTAGCAATTTAATTGCATCAGTTACTCTAATCCCCCTTTGCCACAGAACCTAAGGCGTTCACAGATGCTAGGGATTAGGACCTGGCCCTCTTGGAGTGGGTGGTATTATTCTGCCAACCATAAATGGTAAAATCTGAATAGTGGCCATAGGTTAAAGGATCATATTAGTGTTAATTTCCTGATTTTGGCAATGATGCTGTAATTATGTAAGAAGGTTCTCTGTCTTCAGGGAATATACATTGGAGTGTTTACGGGTTCAGGGACACTGCCATCAACTTAATCAGTCACCTCTGTTGTTTTGTCTCCCCCGCCCCACCCCCTCAGAGAATCAAAGTGTGAGCAGGAGAGAGCCAGAGAGAAGAGAAAGCAGATGTAGTAAAATATTAACATTCAGGGAATCTGGAAAAACCTGATTTTTTTTTTTTTTTTTTTTACTATTCCTGTCATTTTTCAAAAAAAAAAAAAAAAAAATTAAAGCTTCATCCTTCTAAGTAAATTTTCCACACCTAATAAGTACTTAACAAATGTGTGCATAGTATGAATTACATGTTTATTCAAATGGATATTTCTAAATTTCCTTTTGAAACTTTAAGGATATTTCGGTAAGTTGTATAATGACATTGTTTGCAATTAGCTTTAAGTAAGTTATACATTGGGAAGTCTTGAGTGTCAAGTGAATATAAAATCACTTATTTTGGATTTCACGCTCCTATTGCCCCATAACTTGGGTACTATGTTGAATATTCTCATTTTCTGTTATAAAACCCAGTCTTTAAAAATGGGGACTTAAAAAGGAAGATTTTAAAAAGTAGGCAAATACTGTAACTTAGTAAATAGCAATTAAATCCCAACATTCATTTCTTAATTTAGAAAAATTAAATCCCAACATTCATTTCTTGATTTAGACAAAGGCACGATGGTTATGTCAGATGTGACCACTGTGGAAGCTGAGTACAGGGTGCACAGGAACTCTCTGTCTCTCTTTTGTGAATTTCAAATTATTGTAAAATAAGACGTTTTAGAGAGCAGAAAAGAGAAAAACAGTCTTGAGTACAAAACAATCCCATCATTCATAAAGTGCTTTGCGGCAAATGGAACTTATTCAAAAGGACAAGATTCTCAAAACTGACTGAAGTTATTAAAAAAGCAAAAGGAATCAGGATGAGCGTGGTGCAAAACGACTCCACTGAAAGATGTTTCAGATGAGTCCCTCGTTAGGTGAACTAACACGCCCTGGCCTCGCCCTCCTCATCCCTGAGCCTGAGTCTGGAAGAAGAAGAGGGGGTCAGAGTCGCAGGAGGGGTGGGAGCCACAGAACCTGTGTGGCCCAGGCTGTGGGGGACAATGATCAGGTTCCAAGTAATAATTCTGTCTTGCTAGCTCCAGAAACGGGAGATGGGCACTTCTGATAAATTGCAATACTAGCCATTCTTTTTTTTTTGTACTGGAGACTGAACCCAGGAGCATTCTACCTCTGAGCTACAGGGTCTCACCAAGTTGCTGAGGGCTTCACTAAGTTGCTGAGGCTGGCTTCGAATCTGCGATCCTCCTGTCTCAGCCTCTCAGGTGCTGGGATCGCAGGCGTGCACCATCAAGTCTGGCTAAGAGTGGTCTTAAAAGGAAAATGGATGGAAATGATGAGAAGGAATAAAGCAACTGCCACACAAGGGTGAGGCTGCTGGAGCCGCAACCGGGCTTTGGAGTTCCACCGTGGTCAGACAGACACTGCCTCAAACGAGGCACGCATGGAAGAAGATAATTATGAAGGTGGTTCATAAGATGTGGAACCAGCTGGGCATAGTGGCACATGCCTGTAGTCTCAGTACTTGGGAGGCTGAGATAGGAAGATCACAGGTTTGAGGCCAGCCTCAGCAACTTAGCGAGACCCTGTTTCCAAATAGAAAAAGTAGAAAGGGTTAGGACTGTAGTTCAGAAGTAGAACTTCCCTGGGTTAATCCCCCGTACCAAAGAACAAACAACAATAACAACAAAAACACGGCACCATCTCGACAGTGCTGGTCCTTCCCGAGACCCTCTGGACCTTACGATGGCAGCCCATCGGAAACTTGTCTCTGAGTTTAGGATCATCTCTCATGACAAAACTCCTCTCTCTGGCCAGGTCTGACTCTCTCTGCCAACCCCAGTGAAGACAGCGCAGAGAGCAGACTGAGCTGTGAAGAGCGGCAAGTCACGGCACCAGCTCTCTGACCACGCTGAACATGTAATCATGGGAATCATAGCTGAGCCCCTGAGTCTTTCTTTATCTTGGATGCTGGCTCAGCAGCCCAGGAACTTGTAATCCACTCTGGCCAGGACATCTCCCAGACAGTCCTGCTCAGGGTACAGCTTGTGTTTGCTCAGCACTAACCCTACCGAGAGCCAGGTCAGGAACAAAGAAAGGTCCGTGGAAAGAGTGCCTGGGGTCACCTAGCCCAGAGGACGACGGAAAATAGGACGACCCATCCTAGGAGGCCGGCCTGCTAGAAAATGCTAATACTAACAAAACACAGAACAAATGTCATGGCTGCCTTCAGTTACTGGGATGGCAGAGGATCTCAGTGTGAGAAGAGACACCATAGGTTACGCCCCCAAAACACAGGTCTGAGGGTCAAGGAGAACCTCTTTATTACTAGCCATGGTGAAAAAGGACTATAGGAGTCAGAGGTATGACCAGGTGCAGTTCATAGAGTCACTCATGCTCACCCAGACTTACTTGTGAGAACCACGGAATAGGTTATATCCAAGGGCCTGTTGTTCAACTTTTTATAGAAATACACGAACTATACTGAATGAGTTCTAAGTAATCCTTTATGGCCTGTTAATTGGAAGTTTTACAAACAGGGCAAAACAACTAATTAGTTGAAATTTACTGGGATTATTTCCAAGAGTTAGAAAAAAAAAAAAAAGAAGACGGAATTCCTGTTGTAACTTAGACTATAACTCTCAGCTGTATAGAGGAGGGGGCTGAGGAGACCAGTGACAGATATGGATGGACAGCATGCGGAGGTGGTGTGAGGCTTGTAGACCAGGCGGCACAGGCCGGCTGCGGGCTGCCTGGAAGTACGTGTGGTGTGGGCCGTGCCATTTGGTGCAATTGGTTTTGCATATCTTCCTGCAAACAAGAGCCAACCTGTGCCGAGGTGGAGTGTTGAGAGTGCAGAAGGAGGTGAGAGAGGGCAGGAATAGGAGTCCCTGGACCTCCCCTCGGCTCACCCGGTGGGACAAGAAAGCAGGCATGAGAAAGACAGTATCTTCGCACCCATTAGATGAGTGGAGGCCTTCCAGCTCTGAGGACGTGAACGCCAATAACACACACGCTGGTTCTCACATTTGAATTCCAAACCCAGAACTTTTTGGCTTTTCATTGGACTTTTGCTAAATATTTCTCCTTTTTGTTGTTGTTGTTAGTACTGGGGATTTAACCCAGGAGATATTCTACCTCCAAGCTACACCTCCAGCCCAATTTTATTTTATTTTTTTTTTACTTTGAAATAGGGTCTCACTAAGTTGCTGAGGTTCTCACCAAATTGCTGAGGCTGGCCTCGAGCCTGCCATCTTCCTGTTTCAGCTTCCCAAGTATTGGGATTACTGACATGCACCATTGTGCCAGGCTCTTAAATATTTATTTTTTCAGAGACAAAGACAGAGGTTTATTTAGGAAAGTGGAGGGATACATGTTCAAGGGAGAACACCAGCCACCTGGATGGTGAGAGAGGGTGACCCTTTGGGAGTGCAGGACAGACACTTCCTTTATAGAGGACTTTCATGGGGGTTGTCAGGTGTGTGAGGACCTCCAGTAGTCACAAGGTGATTTAGGGTGCCCCTGGTCCTGCCCTGCACCATCTTATCATCCTGTGTCCTTCTAAACTACTCAAGGACAGCTGGCAAGGTTGAAAAGGTGGTTCTCTTGAGTAAGGCCCAACGAGATTCCTCTTCTGTGTGATTTGTTGTCTGATAAACAGACACCAAGATTATTTGACTTCTATGATTTAGAACTTCACTCCTTAGTACAGAAGAGGTCAGTCATTCTAGGAGACCCAGTGCTAACCTAAGGCAGTAGAGTTGGTCACAGCTCTGCAGAGCTAGGAGAGGCCGAGAGATGAGTTTCCAAGGACATTTCTTATTTTTCACCCTGTTAATATTCTCTCCATTTAAACTCACTCAGGACCGACAGGCATAGCTGTCTGCCACTCACAACCTTCCTGTTTCTGTTTCCTTAAGCCATGGACCTGCAGAGATTTGAACTCGCCTTTGGCTGGGTCCCTCTCCGGAACCCTCTGGAAGGTGCATCCTATTCTTGTATCTCAAGTCCCTCCTGAGTGCCAGCGGTCTTCAGTCATCCCGTTCTGAGCTTAATGGAAGTTGAGATGATAAATTCAGATTTGTTAAGGGGCTAGACTGTTTAAGGAGTAACTTTGGGGGAAGCTGTGAAACAGAATATACTGGTAGTAACTTTTGAGAAACCACTGTCTTTAAACTGACAGATGGAATAGATTCACTTAAAAGTCCCACCTACCCCGCCCAGTAACCATAAAGGATTTCTATTTGTATCTCAACCAGGCCCTGTGAATGGGGGAGCATCCGGTCCAGGTTAAGAGCAGGGTAAGATAGCGAGTAAGTGGTGCCCTCTAAAGCTTTCTCCGAGCAAGTCCAATTAGAAGGGTTCAGGTTCTTTACAGGTACCTCAGCTATCACGATTTCACAATTTGTAAGACTGGGAAGGTGGCGCTGATCCACAGGGGCCCAGGGACACAGGATGCAGAGCTCCAGGGGGGGAGGTCTTGCAGGCCCAGGGCCTTCCTGCTTCTCCAGCTCCACACCCTCACCTGGCTTAGGTGGCTTCAGGTGGGGCGAGGTTCAGCGAGCTGCTTCTGGCCGGCTAGTGCGGCCCACTGCTTCCTTTTTTCTTTTATTCCATCATAATTTTGAGAGCGTTTCTCATCATCTGAAGAAACTGCCTTTAGCTGAAGACCCGTGAGTACTGAAAGGTGGAAAGACGTTTTACTTGCACCTGCTAACTCAGGGAATCCAAATCTTTTTTTTTTTTTTTTTCGGTATTGGGGAGTAGAATTCAGGGGCATTCTACCTCCAAGCTACACCTCCAGCCCTATTTTTTATTCTTTATTTTGAAACAGGGTCTCACTAAGTTGCAGAGTACCTCACTAGGTAGCTGAGGCTGGCCGTGAACCCGGATCCTCCAGTCTCAGCCTCCCAAATACTGGGATTACAAGCATGCGCCACCACACCTGGCTGGAATCCGGATCTTTTCACCACAGATCTCAGCCGCCATTAACTGAGTATTGAGACTACACCCCTGGTAGCGAACTCCAGCCACGGCCCAAGGTCTGTTTTTGTGAGTAGTTTTCTTGGCGCACAGCCATACTCATTTGTTGACGTGGTCCAGGGCTGCTTTTTGTGCTATAAGAACAGAACTGAGTAGCTGTTAACAGAATTATCTGCAAAGCCTAAAATACTATCTAGTTCTTTACAGAGAAAGCCCACCAATTTCTGAACTACACCGAAGTTTCCCAATTTAAGAAAGGTTGAAAAAGCCGGGTGTGGTGGCGCATACTTGTAATCCCAGCATTCGGGAGGCTGATACTGGAGGATCCAGGTTCGCGGCCAGCCTCAGCTACCTAGTGAGGCACTCTGCAACTTAGTGAGACTCGGTTTGAAAATAAAGAATAAAAAATAGGACTGGGGGTAAAGCTCGGAGGTAGAATGCCCCTGAGTTCAATCCCAGTACAAAAAAAAAAAAAAAAAGATTGAAAAAGTACTAGATTGTTCTCAAGAAAACAAGTCACCCAAAGACACCGTTAACAGCTTTCTGTTCATCATACCTGTAAAAACCCCTTAACTTCCCAAGTACCACATGCAGGCCACACAAATTATAAAGGGTTACAAATATTCAGATTTTATTATAAATAAAATACTGTTTTTTTAACATAAAAAATGCCAAGTGTTGCGTTTTATTAACCACCCTGGAGAGCAGGACTGTAGAGATTAAGGCAAATAGCTAGAGTGAAGGCACAGATACAAGGGCCACAGTTGGAAGCAACAGGGAAAGAGCAGAAAGCATTCCCTGTGACACCAGCGAGCAGCGGCAGCTGCCCGTCCATTCACTACACAAAACACAGGTAACTGGAACTAACAGTAGAGCAATGGCTGTCCTGCGGGAGTGTAATTAAGGTCTCAAAGAATTTTCACTTTAAAAATAAAATTCTGTTCAAAAATATAACACAGATGGAGGAGAAAAGGGAGGAAAAAAAAAAAACCTCAAACAAATCAAAACAACAAAAATCCACTGTGTTAGTCTAAGACTTGCTGAGTGAACCTGACCCGCACATCCCTGGCGTCTATTTTCAGTCCTTTTCCTGCAACTGTGACCTAAATGCATATGTTAGGATGTAGCCACTTGGTAAGAGCAACTAGCCAGGAAACACTGATGGGAAAACTTGGCAAGAGCGAGCCAGGCCTCCTGCGACAGGAGAGGCCTGAGAGGGGCCAGAGGGAGTCAGCGGCGGCATGCCAAGTCAAGAGGTCCGAGGAAAAGGCTGGTACACCCCAAGGGGACGGAAGCGGGAGACGGGAGGGAGGACCCGCCGGACGCCCCAGAGCTCGGGGGCAGTGCTCTTCCTAAGAAACCTGACCCATCCAGCCCAGAGAGTGCCAGAAAAGCGCATTTCTAGCTCATTCCTGGCCAGACCCACCACGGGGTCAGTGCCAGCCTGGCGCTCCCGTCTGGAAGGAGCGTTAGGACCAGCGAGGAGCGCCGGGGAAGAGGGCTGAGTTACCTCTTTGGTCTGGGTGTGGAGGGAAGCAGGTGGATACCAGTGTTAGACAACGGAGACGCCCAACACAAGGCAGAGAGCAACGGTTTGGGGAGCGAACACGGCCCGAAGACTCCTAGATGGAAGGGAAGGAGGTTCGCAGGGACGTGGTGCCGGTGAAGAGGAAGGACTGAGCCAAGGGGTGGACAGACAGTGCCATTCTAGAAACAGGACCCAGTATATTTACATAAATTCCTTACTCTATAATCATGATACACAACAAAAATTCACACAAAAATATAATTTGAAATAATTAATAGCACCAGTGTGTCAGATAATAGTTTCTTTCCCCCGCTACGCAAAGTACAAAGTTGCATAGTGTTAAAGGCTATATATATCTCAAAGGCAGGTTGGTAGGAGGAGGGGGGTGTGGCAGGGAGCTGTCACACTGTGGTCTCAAAAAACCACAAAGCTGAGGGCCAAAGGCTGAGAAGCCCACTGGGAAACGGAAGGCTCTTCCCTGTGCACGGAGAGGGAAGGGGTGCAGTGGGGGATCACAAAGTGCAGGAACCAGATGGTGTCGCAGCTGCGTGGAGCACTTGCCACCAGGATCTGGCAAACAGCGGCGTGTTCTGAGGAATTCCAGAAGATGGAAACATCAGAAGAAAACTGGAGCTAAGGGTCATGTGTTTTCATCTCTCTCTAATAGAAGGAAAAATGCAGATACAGGATCTGGACACCACAAGTGTCATCTAAGCTTTATCCCTTTGCTAGAAAAGACTAGGACAAGGAGGCTTGCTTTTCTTTTGTCAAGATCTTAGGGACCAACTGTCGTCTGACTGGTATTTGAACACTAGTTCCAAGAGTAACTAAAAAGCTCTAAGAATTAGTTTGAGTTTGAAAAAAGACTTTAGTGGTTATCATGTCCCTGTTTCTTCTGTGTAAGTTCCATTTATAAGAACATCACAAGGTGTCTACTAGTCTAGTGGTGAGTACAAGCTGCCCATCCAGATTTAAATCATCAGCTGCCCAAAGATCTGAAAGAAGTTTATCTTCCTAGTCAACTGTTAACGTAAGGGAAAGTCTGCAGCCTATTCCAGCCACGTTCTGGCGACTCATAAACCACGGTACCCTTACCCGTGGACGGCTCAGTGTCCTAGACTCAAAACGGCCAGCGTGACTGATGGATGGCTACTGACATGCTAAATGACCAATAACTTTGGCACAGGATGTTTATTTCCTTTTGCTTAAAGGGAAGAGGGCAAAAGATGCAGGTGTATTTTTCTCTATCCATGGACTGGATCTACTGGCCATCACAATGCTACAGTCAGTAGCCAGACTTTTCCTTCATAGAAACAAGAGCACCGAGACTGGGAAGTTCTGCTGGTATCGACGCGAGCGGGGAGGACCGCTCGCTTTGCCCCGGCCCACAGGGTCCACACGATGTGATTACGCCACTGTAGGATGCCAGGTCCTCACGCAAACTGGAAGGGAAAGTGTGGGTAAGGTAGCAACGTGCGTGGAAGAGAGACTTTATTAGATAGAACCCTTTGTTCCTGGTTCAGGATGTCTACTTTGCTTCTCTTTCATCACTTTGACTTTTCCTGGTTCAAAAGGACAGTGGAGAGCAGCAGAGAAGTGGGGGTCTGAACATGTAATCTCTGTGTCAAGGCACTTTGCGGCCTCCCAAGCGCTCCTTCCAGCGCCCCGACGCTAGGGCTTCTCGATGGACGGGGTGTTGAAGCAGCCGGACGGTAAGGTGTTCTTGATGTCTTCCAGGTTGCGAATGTCCTTCAAGATCTCCTCAATGTCCCGGTTGTAGTCCATGATGGCGGCTTCCTGCTTCTTGGCTTCATTCTCCAGGTCAGACACTTTCCTATCGAGGTCACTGACCTTCATTTCATCTTTGGCTTTGTTCAGGGTGCCTTCGATCTCATTCAGCTTGTTCAGGTCCACTGTGTCCAGCTGCCCTGTAGAGTCAGAAGGTGCACAGACGGGAAGGGACAGTCAGTAAGTACAAGACATCGCCCCACAAGTCCCCCCACTAGCCTTTTTATAAACCCAGCCCAGCAGTGCCCACCGTGCAAAGGGAATCCTGGCCCGCAGGTTGCTGGGTACAGGCACAAACAGTGCTAACCAAGCACGATGCTGACCTCACCCAGCAGGAATGGATCACCACACGCAATTAATACTGGCCAGATGCTTTTTTCTGAGAAAATGGTTTTTGCAGAATGTTTTCTAAAAGCACAGTACTCTTGACCTTACACTGCACCTGTGGTTTGGAAGGTCATCTGGTAACATTTGGTGCCTTTTCGGGTTTACACCTGTAGTCTCTATGTCATTTTAGTGCAATCTACAGAATACCAAAACCTCTAAGACAGAACCCCGAGCCCTCAGCTATTAGATTCCAGGGAAGATGGGCTGGTTTGGGGGTCACTTCCTGCATTCAGGAGTTAAGACACTACTGGGAGCCTTCCTTATGGAAAGGACGAAATGCTGAAATAATTGCAGTAAAGCATCGCTTTAAACATAGCAAAAAAAGAGAGGTTCTTCTAAAAGAAACTGCTCCATGATAAATGAAAGACAACAACAAAGAGTGTTTCATGCATATTCCACTCGATTAAGTTCCCATAAGACCATTTGACTTCAGTGATTCCCAGAGTTAAAGAAGTCGCCCAAGTTTGGATAACCCATTGGCAACAAAGCCAAGATTCACTTTAGTCAAGCTTGTTCTTCCAGACATCTCTCTCTTCAAGCTTACTGTCATTTTAAATCCCTCTATTAGCATGCCATACGTTATTCTTGACATTTCAGACAAATAAAAAATATCACCCCCTCCCAGCAAACAAAACACACCAACCTTTAAAGGCTAGCATATTAAAATATAATGCCTCACTACAAAGGGTCCCAGCTAGAGTATTACCACCTTACAATGTAGTATGATAACAAAAGTACATCTGTCCTAAAATGAAGCATGCTCCTTACCAAAATAGATTAAAAGATTTTAGTATGCTCATATTTCCTTGACAAATCATGTTTTTTTTTTTTTTTTTTTTTTTTTTTAATCTTTTGGCATATAAGCCTTCACCTAATCAAACTGTCCTTTAGTTGGCAGGCGAAGAGAATTCCGGGCAGTGAAGTCATGACCAGCTCAAAGAACTCTCATTCTATCATTGAAATCCTCTTTTAAAATCTCTCAAAGACATTCTGCCAGGAGGATGAGCTAAGGAGAAAATCCATTGCTTAACTGCACCATAAATGTGGAGCATAAATGTGCCCTGCTAGCTGACAGCGTGTCTTCAAAGTAGAAAAAGACAGTGCTCAGATTATGGTGTTCTATTTAGGGCAGGGTCCGTGGAAGGTACTGAGAGTAAGTACTTGTCCAATTAATATATCCTAAAGTCATGGATCAGTTCACATCTAAAGTTGAAGAATATATGAATACTGTAATAATTCAAGTTGCTCTTAAAGGTTCCATCATGCAAGACATTTATTTTATAAAGCACTTTTAAATAAGCAAGAGCTAAAAGAAATATTAATAACATCATGGATGATTTTAGAGGAATTCATATTTTACTCTGCTCTTGAGTCAACTATGTCGGATCCCAAGAAGAACACAAAGGACTCAGACACCGACTGACGCGGCTCTGGCCACTTACCCAGCTGCTCCAAGAGCTCGTTGATCATGCTGAGGAGACTACTGACGGAGTTTTTGGCCTTTCTGGCATTGATCTCAGCTTCCTGGGCAGCCTGAGAAGCCTGCAGAGGGAAAGGTATCAACACTTCTGACTCTCTGTTTTTATCTTTGAGTAATCTAATTTCCAGCTGCTTTCCTCTTTTCTAACTCAAAATCACCATCTCTCACTGCAGGTTTCTGTTTTTTGGCCACAGGCTGAGGGTACTGCTACTAGTACTTCATGGAAAAGTCACGAACAGGAAGTCAGATGCTTGGCATGTACTGAAAAGTCAGCATTACCTCCTTTTCTCATTCAAAAATATGTGGAGGCATATTCATAAAAAAACCCATCAAGCAGAAACAAGTTATTTTTAAAGAGTGACTATAGAAACTACATTTTAGAACCAAAAACATGACCATTAGGACACTCTCAGGGGATTATTAGAAATGTCCTATTCTTAAAAAATTTGCATAAGCAAGTGAAGCTTTTCTGTGAACTCCCCCTCAACCTGCAGCTACCTAGCCACAACCACAAACACACACACACACACACGCATGCACACGCATGCAACCTCACGTTTATTGGAACAATACAATTTACATTTTCAAAATCAGCCAAAGGTAAATATATTTGGGGAAATTCCATGAAACCTGAACAAACACACCAAGCATGAGTCACGGGAAACAGTGGTGGAAGAGGAAAGAGGAAGTGTCTAAATATCAGAAAACAGATGCGCTCACCAGTAAGTCCAGTCTAGATAAAAACGAGCGGCTCCCTACTGCATAATCGTTTTTCCTAGTTTTGGGCCTGAGGTGAATGCAAATGTTTTGGGATCCAAACAATGTGAATGTTTTTAAAAGAAAAAGGAAAGCAAGGCGAAACCCTTCACAGATAATGATTAGTCTCTGCTCAGAGCACAGCTGTTCTTACTGCACAGACACGGGAGATGGGAGTCACCTGCGGCCACCGAGAGCAATCCCACCACACCACACTTAACCGGCGCTCTCCAGCCTGGCGCTTCCAGAACAGCCATAACCTTCAAGCTTTGGGTTAAAAAAGCTGCAGACTCAAACAATACTGGTTGAATGGTGGCCTTTCTGAATTGCTAAAAATACAAGTGGGATGGTCTATGTGAGGAGGAATTATGTTCCTCGAGGTTATTTACCAAAAATGATAAAAATGGGTCTTCTTTCTACCTTTTGAACTAAATTCACATTCTTTTTTGGAATTCATAAAGAAGACATCCTTTACTTTCTTCCAACAGACTCCAGAGTAAGATGTCTACAACCATATTAAAAATGAAATCCACAGACTCTCAGCAATATGAGAAATACCTATTTTTTACTAAATAGGGATTCCACTTGAGCCACACTGTCCCCTTGAAAATTAAGACAATCCAAACAAAAAAGAAAAAGCACAACAAACGAGGTGTCTGCACAGGTGTCTCCTGTCATCACACCCCCCGCCCCCCAGCTCCACAGCTCTCCTTTCCATTGCAAGGTGAAAATGGCCACAATGAGGGGCCCTGGGTTTTTTTTTTTTTTTAAACTAATAGTGAAAGAAAGAACCCCTTCTTTACACTGAGCCTGTACAAGTAAACGAGTTCATGTGTATCATTACTGTGACTGTCACACTAAACTGGGAAGGAATATTCATTCCCATTCTGACTCCATTAAAACCTTCCCACAGCAAAATACAGCACAGGACAGAAAAATGGATCCTTGTTCCTACCTGGGCCACGTAATCCTAAGTTGATTTTGCTGTAAATGGTGTATATATACATGTTATCACAAAAGGTGAAAAACTAAACTGCAGGCAGGGTTGGCATGTTTAGGTGGAGTGGTGGTGAACGCTAGAAGAACTAAAAAGGAAATTAACTTTATACAGCATTCCTTTCTATTCCATTTTGATTTTATATCATTTATGAATTACCCATTCAAAAACAGAAGTGTGTATTTTTAAATGTCCTAAATCCTCAAATGTGTAGAACAGTTTTGCTTTTAGCTAAGAGTAGCTTTGGGACAGGACAGTTGTGCAACAGAAATGCCTGGCAGAAGACCCAAATTCTTTGTCTTCTATGTAAGCTACTCACACAACCCTTGACCAGAAGGTGCAATGGAAAACAGAAGTGCGCATGAAAGAGACTCTTCTCGGCAAGTTAGGGATCTTTACACTTCCTTCACTTTCTGCCCACGAGCAAATGTGCCCCAACTCTTACCATGCCCGCCATCATCATGTCCCGGTCGGCATCCTCTTGCTTTCTCTGCAGCTCCTTCTCTGCTTCCTGGAGCTGCCTCAGCATACTGTTCACCTCGCTATCCAGGCCCGTGACCTCGGCAAACGTCCTTTCAGCTTCTGCCTTGGTGCTGGTAGCATTCTAGGCAAAAAACAAGTACATCACTAATTTTAAAAAACCTTCCTTTTTCTAAAGGATAGTCCCATTCCTTTTTTAATTTGTCAAATGACTCAAAAAAAAAAAAATACAATCCAAGCAAGGCGTGGTGGCAGACGTCTGTAATCCCTGTACTTGGGAGGTTGAGACAGGAGGATGGCAAGTTCAAGGACAGCCTCAGCAAGTAGTGAGACTCTCATCAACCTAGCGAGACTTTGTTTCCAAATAAAGAAATAAAATCAAGCTGGGGGTGTATCCCAAAGGTAGAATTCCTATGGGTTCAATTCCCAGTAAAACACACACAAACACACACACACACACACACACACACACACAAATACAATCCAGAAAGAACAGCACAGCGATTTATACTATTTTATGACTTATACCACCATTTATCTGGGCTCCAAATAAGTAATTTAAAAAAACATGACTACCTAACAAAATAGCATTTTACATTTTATAAAGCATTTTCATTTGTCTTCTCTTCTTGAATTTTTAAAATTTCTTGTTCTACTATTGCCATTTCTAGTTGAGACCACAAAGCTAGCAAATGATAAACATTTAATAGCATATACTTCCCACCACATTGTATTGATTAGACTTTCCTTTTGATATATTTTAAATTTGTAGCTAGCCTGAATTTTTTTAGCAGTTCATCATAATGTACCAAAAGGCCTGAAATATGAATATTTTATACAATATAATTAATCAGAAATCCAACAGTTCTGAAGAAACTAAGAAATTTCTGTGAGTCTCAAACACCTAGGTTTAGAATCAGCTCCAATCTCTTCCTTTAGATAAAACAAACAGATTGACCTTTAAATAGGAAAAATGCAGCATGAAGAAATTACTCTTTGAGTATAAAGATTCCCAGCAGTAGCAGGTAAAGAAAGTCTATATAGGAGGGGCCTAGTTAGGGCAGTATGCTTGAAAGAGGGGTTTGAGAGTTGTATTGATACAGATTGGAAAAAAAAAATGTCACCTGTCCATATCCAAGAAGCCTGTTTACTTAGGAAGTGGCTGATGGTTTCTGGAGAAGGGGCTCTACAACCCTCTATGGCCATCTTCCTCCTAACAACTCAGACCCCACACTGATTTACTGAAGAAACTGTAAAGAGCCCTTTTCACTGATTCTTCCTCCTCAATGTGGTTACCTGCTCTAATGCCTAGATTAAAACAACAACAAAAACAGGGATGACCCAAGGCAGTTTTACCGGAGCTGAGGAAAAGAAAAAAACTCTGTAAAGGCCTGAGGGTCTGGAAAGCGACTAGGTCAATGTGAGCAGGGACTGTTCTGGAGAGGAGGCCGGTGCACACCTTTTGGACGGCGCTGGCGATCCTCTCTGCCTCGTGGGCCTTGTTCTTGGCCTCGGTGGCATCTGCTGCAGCATTGCCCAGCGCCAGCTGAGCCTCCCTTGTCTTCTCGTTGGCTTCTAAAATAGTCTGGTTGATGGCGGGAATCCTCTTGAGGGCCTCCTCCGCAGCAGTCTTGTTATCGTTCACACGTTTATCGAAATCTAAATGGAGTTCAAGAAAAGCATTTGAACTCAACTCCCAACAAGCAAAAAGGAATCTTTCAGGAACTGCAACTATATTTTGTTTCATGAGCAATGAAAATCAGGGAAATAAAAACGGTTTGAATTGAAATCTTAGAAAAATAAAAGACACATATCTCTACAGGGAATATTTCCCAGGAAGAGTCATAATGAATGTACATTTATTTCCAGAAAGAGAATCCTTACTTGAAATGTTGGGAATCTAGAACACCATTACTACCACCTCAACTAGTACTGAGAGCTGCAATTTATCTAGTGTTTACTCTGTGTCAGGTCCTGAGTAAAGAGCCTTATGTTCTTGTGATGCAGGCAGTGCACCGTAAATATGAAAAACTGATGACTGAAGAGGTTAATCTGTGGAGCAGGAATTCACACCAGGCCTGCTGACACCAAAGCCCACACTTTCAACTATTATCCTAAAAATCCTCCGTATTTATAGAACCTATGATTATTTTATCAGAGGCGAATCCATAGTTATGCAGTAAATTGGATATATTTCTTTTCTATCTAGGGTGAAGGAGAAACAAAGAATTAGGTGTCACTGGCAGAGAAAATGAAAGATAACAATTTCCATTTACCAATATAAGTCAGCTGAATAGGCAAATCTTGGTTACATAAGTTATCCTAATGTAGGAAAATACTTTTTTTCCCTAAAGTTTTCAAATTAAAGTATGCAGGGGTAAAATGACACAAGCACTGGGATTTTCCTTGGTAATACTTTGGCATAAAAAAGTAGAGCATTAAGGATGAACTAAGTGTGGTTAAAATTCATGGTAACTGTTGAATCTTAAGTAATAGGTATATGGGATTTAATACACTATTATCTTCCATTGTGTATATGGTCAGAAAGTATGCTGAAAAGTGACGAGAGAAGGAAGGAGGAGGAGGAGGAGGAGGAGGAGGAGGAGGAGGAGGAGGAGGAGGAAGCATACAACACACCCGTTATCTGACGCCTCATACCTTTCAGGTTGTTGAGAATGTCATTGGCTTCTTGTAAGGTGTTTCGTCCCTTTTTAGCAGCTTCTTCGGCAAGAGCTTTGGCAGCATCAGCCCGGGCTAGGAGTTGGTCAGCAGTCTGCAAATGCACAGCAGGTCAGAGGACAGCCTCTCCAAGGCCAACCCTTCCCTCTCCCAGGGGACAAGGTGTCTGTCCCAAAGCTTCCCCTTGGGGCTTTCCCCACACCAGCATGTTAGGCTGTGCCAGTATGGTGTGGAAGGCCTCCTCTAAACACTTGGTGGTTTGCGGCCTCTGCAGCCGTGGTAACATATGCTCTGCTTAAATCTGGACTGTTTAAAATGCTGCCTCAAGAAATGAAGCGATCTGTTCAGCAAACCAACCTGCTGTTCTGTTTTTCCATTCTCCAGAAGGTTCTTTACTTCAAGTTCCTTCTCTCTCATGTCTTCTCTGAGGTCTTCATAATCCTTTAACTTTTGGTCAATCAGACGTTCCAGATCGGCTGCCTCTTTCTTTATTTTATTTGCTTCATTCTGTAAAAAGCAAATAAGATCATTGTATTTTAAAAGAAAACAAATACACTGATGGAAAAGTAGCTGAAGAACTCTGTAACACTTCATGCTCACGTGATATTAAGAGAATAGTGCATGTTGGATTTTGTGGACCTTTCTTTTCTTAACTTGAGATACAGTTGACACACAGTGAAATTCTCAGTCTTTACACATAGTTTGGTGAGTTTCAACAGATAGATGGAAATCACCAAGACCTTCCCTGGTGCCTTCTCCAGACCCTCCCCGCCCCACCTTCTTCACCACAGCTGTCAGTGTCCTGCTACCCTCACAGATTCTGCTGGCCTTTTTTCAAATTTCATGTACAATGACAGACTATCTGGACATGTCTACAGAGACCTAAACTTTTACGATATCATGTCAACACTTCAGACACAGAAACTGAGGCTTAGTCAACTTCAAGGTTAAGGTAACAAATACATTTATACAGAGCTCCCTAGGAGGAAGCTTAATTGGAGTACAGATATGGAATAAAATATTACCACTTCCCAAATATCTTACCTGCTCCAGAGCACCCTGCTTTCGTTTAAACCATTCCCTTTTATTGCTCCCAGGTCTCCACCAGACAGTGCTTGGGAGTAAGGGTCTAGGTGTACCGTGTGTTAAGTAATGCAAATATCATAAATTTGGATTTATATGAAAGACTTAGGGGTGATTATTCATATCACTAAAGTAGTCTTTGCTATTTAATGTTCATAATTGTAAGACTCTTGGCCTCGATAGTTCTATTAGAACCCAGCTCTCCTGGGGAGTCAGCTGGAGGCCCGGGGGAGGGGGCAGGGCACTCAGAGTGGCCGTCAGGCAGTCCAGAGGGGACAGTCCTGGTATCCCGGCCCAAGCGCACCTCCAGAGCCTCTGAGTCCACCGGTGTCAGCTGGGCCACACTGGCATAGATCTCCACGGCTTTGTCCCCGGCCCGGGTGGCCTCCTCGTGCACTCGGGCGGCCTGCTTCTCCAGGTCCTGTGACATGTTCTTTGCTTGTTCATACCTAAGGAACAAATTATGTGACGTAATAAAAACAGCTTCTTTTAGCATCTTAATGTTTAACAGGTGCAATCCAGTTTCCTTCACTCTGATAACAGTCTCCAAACTTCAAAGGAAATGCTAATTCAAATGCTCTCATTTACTACATTTATTTATTTATTATATTTATGTATTTATTTTTTGGTACTGAGGATTGAACCCAGAGTCATTCTACCTCCAAGCTATACCCCCAGCCTGATTTTATTTCTTATTTAGAAGCAGGGTCTCACTAGGTTACTAAAAGTCTTGCTAAGTTGCCGAGGCTGGGTTCAAATCTGCAATCCTCTTGTCTCAGCTTCCCGAGAACTAGGATTATAAGCATGCACAAATATTTAGCTAAAATTTAAATTTCATCTCATCAGCTGTTTGTAACATATAGTTTATCATATACAGGTTGAGCATTCCTAACCCCAAATCCAACATGCTCCCAAATCTGAAACTTTTTGAATGCCAACACAACAAATGGGAAAATTCCATACCTGACCTCATGTGATGGGTTGTGGTCAAAATGCACATGCACTAAAAAATATTGTATAAAATTTCAAGCTATGTGTATTTATGAACACAAATGCATCTTGTACTTAGGCTTGGGTCTCATCCACAAGATATCTCATTATGTAAATATAAATGTTCCAAAATCTGAAAAGATCAAAAATCCAAAATACCTCTGGTCCCATTTCAGATATGGGATTCCCAACTTGTTCTTTCTTATTTCAGACCCCTTTAAAGATCTGTAGCTCAAGTATATCTTTTTTCATTGATGCAGAATTTTAAGTATCATGGCTAGTCTTGTTACCATTCTCCAGTTACTGTAATTGGATCAAACACAGTCTCTGTGACTCCACATCCCCTACTCTAATTACTCTGCCATTTCAAAAGTACGATTAACAAAAGAAATCTTACTGCATGAATGCATGTCCTGAATCCACAGTACTTAATTCTTCATTGAACTGTTACTTACAAGAGCTGTCAGCCACTCTTGTATTATACTCACTTCCTATTAAGCTCCTCAATCTCCAATGCTGTTTGATTTTCCCCTGCCAGCGTCCTCAAGAGTAGATTATACGCCTCAGTTGATGTGTCGTTGGCTGTCTTTGCCACTCGTACAATGTCATCAGCGTCTTGTTTATGGCTACACATGTAAGAGAAAAAATAAACCATGAGACACATCATCTGATAAGGAAAGAAGTAATATTCGGTAATGCTTACTTTCTTATATATACATTTGCAAATGTGGGCTAAGATCTATACATACTAGGAAATCCTATTCATTTGGAATTTTGCAATCATTTCAATGGGGCTAAGTTTATGAATAGCATTCCATAAACTGAGAAAAGGGTGCTTTCCAAGAAAATTAGTAGAATGGCCAAGCATGGTGGCTCCATACTTGTAATCCCAGTACTTGGGAGGCTGAGACAGGAGGATTGCAGGTTCAAGACCAGCCTCAACAAGTAGTGAGACTCTCGTCAATCTAGTGAGACCCTGTTTCAAAATAAAAATAAAATATGGCTGGGGGTGTAGCTCAGAGGTAGAATGCCCCTGGGTTCAACCCCCGGTACTGCAAAAAAAAGTAGAATAAAAATGTTTTATTTTTATTTAGGGGCAAATGTTTATATTTATTCAGAAAAACTGCTTAAATATGTTATTGACAAGTAATTTACATACGAAACTATATATGCTAACAAGAAGTTATTTATCTAGTCATAAATACAAACGCCAGGGCTAATGTGCATTAGTAATCTGCCAATCTAGTTCAGTTCCTACGTAGTCTTAAATCAGCCTTGTCTATTCAGGCTTTTCACATGCACCCTAATTACCAGCAGGAAAAGCAACTCAACACCAAATGGCGGTGAACATGCCAACAGGGACTCTGGCAAACAATGCATTTTAGCCAAGTGAAGGCTGAGGTGTTTCCCACTTCAAAAATTCAGCGTTGCATTGTCACACTGCGTATGTGGCCAATATGTGGCCATTCTTCTTGACATAAACATTCATTTAGGATCCTTGTGTGAAGCCCCCTGCAATTAATTTACCTCCAAGACTTAGCTTTCATAGGAGCTTTCCACAATGTTTCAGCTATATTCTTTTAATAAGAAAACCCAGCTATGAAACCACGAATCTTCTGTATACTCTATTATATAGCTCACAAATGCACATTTACATGGAATAGAAAGACAGCACAGGCTAAAGCGAAGTCAGCGTTATTGTCCTGGACACTGGAGAAAATTCCAAGCCTTGTCTTACTTATATGCCCGTGAGGTCTGCTGACTGTTCTGCAAGGTGTCCAACAAACGTTTACTGAATGCCTCCTCTACTCCAGACACTTGGCCTTCAGCAGTGAACAGAGTGCACACATGTCTGCCCTCAGGGAGCCTAAATTCTAGCAATTTTATTTTTAAAAACTCTTTAACTTAATGCTTTCTACAATTTAAAGCCTTCTAAAGAAATTGCCTTATACTTAATTTAAAAAATCAGAAATGAAAATCATCACTTTCCTTTGGCTTTTCAAATGCACTATGGATCAGTAAATGTTTTCTACGGAGATTTAAAAATTAAACATTTCTGTTGAACTAACACAAAAATTTTAAAATTACTATTAAATTCTACTGAGCTCAGGAATCTATTAACTCTAGGCTTTGAAATTAAAATCTGAAAATGGTATAATCTTCCTTGAGATAGGCAAATATGATTTTGCTCCAAACCAACATATTCTAAGATTTAAAGCGAATATTCTAATTTTAAAGTAGAAGACGCTGACAGTGCGTGTAGCTGGTAATGCGTGGTAAGGGAGCACCAGCATTGCAGCAAAGTGTTCACAGCACGACAGAGCAGAACAGTGTGTGCACCAAAGGGGGGCTGCGCTTTGCCTTCGCCGCCCAGGGGCTGGAGGTTACCGTTCAGCAAGCTTCCGGGCCTCTTCTGCCAAAAGAGTCATGTTGTTTGGGTCCCCCGTGGACTCTGGCTGAGTGATTGACTGAAGAGGAAACAAAGCATTTATTCTCAAAGGATTGGCCTCTTTAAATTTTATAAAGCAGGTATCAAAATTAAGTTTTTATTAGTGTTAGAAGGCAAAAAGGATGTTGCTTCTTATTTTCAGAATTCTTTACTTGAAATTAGCACTTCTGATAGCAAATTATTTCTATTTTCAGTAAAGAAGAAAGGAGGACTACTGCCAAGTAGCACAGAAGGAAGAAAGTGAGAGGAAGAGCCTAGGTGCCCCTTGGTTTTTACCCAGTTGGCACTGTTTTGTGAGCAACTCGGCTCTTTGCTCTGAGGATTGAGGCAGCAGCACTCCAGGGCCACTGACTCGATGCAGATGACCACAGTCCCCCCCCCCCCGACTGCCGGTCACTCACCACGTTGGCAGCGGCGACTTTGGCTTTCTCCAGTTCTCTGGAGGCGATTTCAATCAGGCGCTCTGTGCTCTCTACCCGGGCACGTGCCTGTTCAGCCAAGTTCCCTGTCTCTTCAATGGTGTTCCGGATATTCTGTAAACGGCTAATTTGGCTGTACAGAGTGTTATTCACTCTCTGAAGGCGATCCATCAAATTCTGGTCTATATCTGGAATGGCGTTGCAGAACAAAGCCTGTCATTATCTGAAGGGGACATACCACCTTGCGTGCAGTCTGGGGCCCTGTGCATCTTTACTCTCCCAAGCACAGCGTCTTTCGGACGTGCTTTTCCTCAGCCCTCCAGCAGAGCTGCACAGCTCCTCCCTGGTCAGGCCTGGTTGCACCGCCCTGCGACGTTCCTCAAACCAGTACTCCAATCGTGTGCCCGTTTGTCCCCCTTGATTACCAGCCCCTCTTTCCTACTCATCCCTAAGTACCGTCTTACAAGGTGGTTGGCAGAGAAGACAATCAAGGAATGTTTGATGTGGGAGAGAAAAGATTGATTTTGATTCTCTAGCACACATCAAATTTAATCATAAAAACACAATGTTGTTAAATATGCTGCCAGCCCTGAAAGCCAAACACATTTCAAAACTTGGGGGAAAAAACTACGTTTAAAACAGATGTTGAAGTATGGCAAATTCAATTAATTTTGTATTTTGAAGTAAACAGACTCTGACTACTATCCTTCACTCCAGCATACATATATAATTTTTTTTTTCCAAATTGATCTCTCCTTTCAAATAGTTCTTTAAGTTCTTCTTTATTAACAGTACCCACTTAACTTAAACCTCATATTTAGGTCCTAATAAATCAAAATACAAATATAACCCTATGCAAATATAAGCCCACCAGTATTAAATTTTCATATGTCTGGAGGTTAGAATAATACACAAAAAACACTGAGTAAGTCCTATTCAAAACTCATTGGCAAGCCGGGCGTGGTGGTGCACGTTTATAATCCCAGTATTTGGGAGGCTGAGACCGGAAAATCCAGGTTCGCGGCCAGCCTCAGCTACCTAGTGAGGCCCTCTGCAATTTAGTGAGACCCTGTTTCAAAATAAAGAATAAAAAAAAAAAATAGGGCTGGGGGTATAGCTCGGAGGTAGAATTCCCCTGAGTTCAATCCCCAGTACCGCAAGAAAACAAAAACAAAAACTCATCAGCATTGGAGACGAAATAGAAAGGGTTCTCCACCAAGTTGCTAGGAACACACCCTGGAGAAAGTACAGTCTTTTCAATGAGTGATGCTGGTAAAATTGGATATTCGCATGCAGAAGAATGAAACTAGAGCCCTACCTCCCACCAATTACAGAAATCAACCCAAATGGATTAAAGACTTGAATGTAAGACCTGAAAATATGAAACTCCTAGAAGAAAACATGGGAAATGGTTCAGGACACTGGAGTGAGCAAAGATTTCTGGACAAATCTCCAAAAGCACAGAAAGCAAAAGCAAAAATAGACAAATGGGATTACTTCAGACTAAAGAGCTGCACAGCAAACTACACACAAAGTGAAGAGACATCCCACAGAACAGGAGAAAAGATGTGCAAACTACACACCTGACAAGGGCTTATGTCTACAGCATGTAAGGAACTCCAAAACTCCACAGCGAGAGGCCACACATCCTGACTTAAAATTGGGCAACAGCCTTTTCAAAGGATCCGTACAAATGACCGACAGGCATATGAAAAAATGCTCAACTTCAGTACGCAGGCATCAGGGAAGTGCCACGGAAAGCACGTGGCCAGCGCCTCGCCCGTCAGAACGGTTACTGTCAAAAGGACTAAAGAGAAAAAGTGCTAGACAGGAGGTGGGGAAGGAAACCCTTGCTCACTGCTGGTAGGAAGGTAAATTAGTACAGCCATTGCGGAAAACAGTATGGAGGTTCCTCAAAAAGTTAAAAATAGAACCGCCAACATCTCTACAAATCTCTAAAGGAAATGAAATCAGTATGTCGGCAAGACATCTGCACTTCCATGCCCACTGCAGCACCATTCACAATAACCAAGAAATGGAAACCACCAAACTCTCCATCAACCAATGAATGGATAAAGAAACATGCTACATACACACAATGGAATACTATTCAGCCATGAAAAGAATGAAATCTTGTAATTTGCAGCAAACATGGATGGAGCTAGAAAGCATTAAGTCAAGTGAAGTGAGCCAGGCACAGGAAGACATAGAAGTTGAAGTAGAATGGTGGTTCCCAGAGGCGGAGGAACGTAGGGGGAGGGAGAGGCAGGAAAGTCATCGCTGAGTACTAAGGGAGAGTCAGATAGGAGGGAGAAGTTCTGGTGTGCTATCACTACAAGTAGGGTGACGACAGGTGACGACAATGCACTATACATTTCAAAAGCCAGAAGAGAGGATTTTTGAACATTTCACCCTAAAGAAATGATAAAATGTTTGAAGAGATAGAACATTAAACATTACACAATGTGTACATGGTAAGAGATTTAAACATTACACAGTGTACACACATATAAAAATAGCACATTACCCCCTTAAAAACATTCAATTATAGCCGGGCGTGGTGGCGCGTGCTTGTAATCCCAGTACTTGGGAGACTGAGACCGGAGGATCCAGGTTCATGGCCAGCCTCAGCTACTTAGTGAGGCACTCCACAACTTAGTGAGACCCTGTTTCAAAATAAAGAATAAAAATAGGGCTAGGGATGTAGCTCGGAGGTAGTATTCCCCTGGGTTCAATCCCTAGTACTGCAAACAAAACAAAACAAAACATTCAATTATGTTTTAATTTACCAGTTAAAAAATAAATAACTTTAAAACACTGATCAGGTCTTATTTCAGCATGATGCTCAGTGCTGGAGGTCTACATTTTCTTTTTGGTTTTTGTTTTTGTTTTTCGGTACTGGGGATTGAACTCAGGCACATTCTACCTCCGAGCTATACTCCCAGCCCTATTTTTTATTCTTTATTTTGAAACAGGGTCTCACTAAGTTGTGGAGGGCCTCACTAGCTCACTAGGTAGCTGAGGCTGGCCTCGAACCCGGATCCTCCAGTCTCAGCCTCCCAAATGCTGGGATTACAAGCGTGCGCCACCATGCCCGGCTTTGAGGTCTACATTTTCTAAGGAATGTAAAAAAGGATGTCAGAGTTGAGAACAAAAAGATGAATGCAGGCATGTTAGAAGCGGGGCCACCAAGTACATGTGCAAGGGAGACGTACTGCACAACTCTTGCCTAAGGACATGCAGTGGTCCTGCTTGGAAGATACGTAAACAATTTATAGGTAATCTAAAGGTTTTCAAGAAACTATCAAGGATATAAACAAGCTTATATCAGAGAAAATCATTTAGATTTAGGAGAGAGAAGCAGCTAATCCCTTTAGCCTTTCAAGAATACAATAGCATTGATCTCAGTCCATTATTTTAGAGAAATAATAGTATCTAAAAAGGGAATAGATAACCTAACTGGTGGGATCACTTCAAATGCCTTCCAATTGCAAGTGTCTACCTGCAGGATTAAGTGCACTGCATAACCTCCTTTCAAATCAGAAGAACCGACACAAGTTTAAACTACGAATGAAGACTTAGGAATAGACTCAAAGATAAATCATGATGAAGACATTTTCATTCTTGGCTAGGATGGGCTGAAGATGAAAAGATTAGCCAGAACTCCACAACCGAGATTTTAGGGAAAGTGAATTTAATCCCGGCCCCTCTAGGATGCTCCTGGAGCTACGGGAAGCAGCATGGCCTTGTGCTCCCATCTTCCAGGTGGCGCAGGGAGGGATCGTGGCTCCTATCAGAGCTTCCATCCAACACAATCACCCACTTGAACACAGGAAACAGGTAGCAGCCGGGCCAAAGGGAGCTCTGCACAGCTCAGGAGCTCAGGCAGGGGCCGGTGCTGGCAAGTAAATTATTTAACTTCAAAGTATTTTAAAATACATGGTTCTCAAAATCTTAAGTCAATCTGCTTGTCATTAGTCTCATCATCAGCAATATGCAAAGAACTGATTTAATTACAAAGAACCTTAAAAAGTTCAAATTTCCTACTTCCCCATGTTTATAAACGTTATAAAAAAATGCACATCTTTAATTATTTTTTTAAACTTAAAGACCCCTTGTAATGGAACACTTTAAATTTGAACACCAAACAGTATCTGATATGTTGGAAACTTATTTTATTATAATATTAATAATGTTTTGTGTTTTACTGTGTGTGTGTGTGTGTGTGTGTGTGTGTATTACTAGGGATTTAACCCAGGGGCATTCTACTTCTGAGCTACTCCCCCCACCCCCCGGCCCTATTTTATTTTTCTATTTTGAAACAAGTTCTCACTAAGTTTCGGAGGACCTCACTAAGTTGCTGAAGCGGGCCATGAACCTGGGATCCTCCTGTGTCAGCCTCCCAAGGACTGGGAATACAAGCGTGTGCCACCATGCCCAGCTAAGTTGGTAGCCTGTTTTTTGAAATATTGTTTAAAATAAAATAATTCACTTTCTGCATGTAATTTTAAAAGCTGAGAAAGAATCTTATAAAACCATACTACACTAATAGTTGTGAATCAGGAACCACATGTAAACAGTGTAAGTCACGTACCTTTGACCTCCTGGGCCTCACGAAGGAGGTCCATCACCTCCCTCTCTGCTTCCTTCAGCCTGTCCTCAAAGGCTTGATCTGTCACCACCTCGGTCCCAGTTCCAAGGCTTGCTATGAGACTCTCTAACTCCTGAAGTTTCACTCGATGATCAGCAACCTAAACACAGTGGAGGAAGACAAGGAAAGGAACTCAACCACACCACCTCCAGAAATTGCAGGGACACCCTATGGATATGCAGGCGTGTACACTCTGGGTTTCTCGACTTTTAAATGGACAGCATGGGTAGTTTTTCTTTATTTCTCTGGCTTTAAAGGAAACCTTTCAGGACCATTCCTTTGACTTTAGACATCACCTCTGCTCAGAGTTCTTAAGTTCTGACCTTTCTCTTAAATGGTAGCTTACCTTCTTGATTTAAGCTTGAAATATCCATCGCTCTCTGATAGATATCTCAAACTTAACATCCAAAATCCTATTTCTTAAATCTGTTTTCTCTGGGTCATCTCAGTAAATAATGTTGCTAGCTCTCTCAAGAAAAACACCCAAACATTTGTTTCTTCTCTTTCCCTTTCCTGCCCAGACACACGTACTTATCCAATCCAATTGAGGCTCCCGTTGCCCCAATCCTAATCATCACTCTTCATGTAACAGTCAGAGTACTCTTCTTTAAGTACAAACTGGATTTCTCGCTCATAAGATTTTCTTCAGTGTATTCCCACCGGGATTGGGGTAAGATGTAAACTCTCAGCTATGGTCAATGTGGTTTTACATAACCTGTCCCTAACAAACTCTCCAGCAGCCTTATCACACACAGGCTGCAGCTGCACTCCAGCCCCGGGCCTCTGTGCACCAGGTCCTTCCGCCTGGAGCAACCTGCCATGACTTCTTTCTTGGCTCGTTCCGCCTCACCCTGGAGATCTCGCTTTCCAGGAAGTGCCTGAGCGAGGCCTTACTTAGTAGTTTACTGCAGTTACTCTTCCTTTACAGGCTCTCTGGCCCTTATCTCAATGTTTCTTGTTTATTCAATTTTTATTATTTGCCTCCCAACTGGACCACAAGTCTTTGAGAATGAGTCTGTCTTACTCACCACTGTTCCTCCAGAGCTTAAATGCACAATTAAGTTTCCATTCAATGAATGAATGAATGAATGAATGAATGCACTGTTACGACCTACCTTATCCTTTACTAGCCGGTAACAAGCTGGACATTCCTGGCAGCCAGGCCAAGACCGATTGTAGAAATAGTTCTCTTCACACTGGTCACAGCGGTTTCCCACAAAGCCCTGTCTGCATTCACAGTGACCATCGTCTTTGCACTGGAGTGAGAGGGACCCCTCAGGATGACAGTCACACGCTGAGAATGAGGGAAAGCAGAACATAATGAGAAAAAGAAGACAGAAGGGCGTAACTTCTCTTAACTCGGACTGTTAGCAATAAGCTGACTAAACTACTGTTATAAGTAGACTTTCAAAAATAAGACCTACTTAGGAGAATTTAAGTGGTTAAGTTCACTTAGTAGAGAAGACAGACCTTTTTAAAGTAAAAATAAGCCTTAAAGTAAAATGTGCATCCTTTGGGGTACACTGCATATTACTTATTACATAAATTATCAAATTACTAGGTGGACTGTTCATGCCCTTCAAGAATTCACCTCTCCCTTCATCTCTCCACTGCTACTCCTTCTCTACCGAAGGAGAAACCCAAAGGCCAGTGTGTCTCTTACATTATTTTATAGTTTGCTTATTCACTTTGTTCTCTGAACTGAGTCAATGACTTATGCTACATTCCACAGGAGAAATGAAGGAATTCAGAAAGCAAAAACACCAAGCTGTTCCGAGGCCTAGTTCCAGGCTAGTGTTTACGCCAAGGAGAAGCAGATGTTTATATGTAACCATACCAAAAGGGCCCCAAGGGTGGAGGGCAACTGCAGCCAGTAAGTCAACAAACACTTTGTGAACAGAACCCTCCACTGTTCCATTATCTCCACTAACAATGCAATCAATAAAAAAAGTCTCATTAAGCACAGTGAGCAAGCTCAAAGGGACTTTTCTTTGGAAAAATAGAAGATTGAAAAGAGAATAAAAAACACAATAAAAGGAAATATAAATGAGGTGGCTGCAAAGCAATCAAAGAAGCCCTCAATCTCCAGAGTTTTAGAAAAGGACAATATTCTTGGCACAAGCATCTGCAATGACTAGCGGCCACCCAAGGCCCTTCTGCACCCATGCTGCTGGAATCAGGAGAGGCTTGGAGCTGCATGCCATCAACACGCCTTACGTGTGCAGCCTTCGGGTCCGAAGCCAAAGTGGTTGACCTCACAGCGCTCGCAGTGCTGGCCAGTGATGCCAGGCTGGCACTCACACTGGCCAGTGTGGATGTCACACTGCCCGTTGGTGGAACCCAGAGCATGGCAGTCACAGCTGGAAAGGAACACAGGACATTCCTCAGGTAAGAAAAGCAGACAGTAAACAAAACTTGTGCTTGCTGCCCTCCCCCCAGCATGGTGCTGATGTAATCTGTATCAGAGAACAGTATGTTAAAGGTTGTCAGACAGAACATAGAGAGTTATTAAGCCCCTGAGGATCAGGCAATTTTTATGAGTGCTATTGGGGACCTCTTTTCCTGGCCTGACTGCCCCAGTGGTTCTCCAAACCTGTCCTGTATCAGCACTGACCAGAGGCTTTGAAAACAGGAATTCCCGGGCTGCAACCCTAGAGTGTCTGATTCTAGGAGTCACAGAAACAACCGTGTAGTTTGTATTTTTAAAATGCGGCGCAGGTGATTCTGACACAGCTTTGCCCCATGAGCTTACTGGCAATGTTCTGGTTGTATTAGGCACCCAAATCATTCCTGAACAAAATCAAGCCACTTTTAAGTATCACTTAAACAAATTCACTTCTTACAGTAGAAAATGCAGAGAAAACTTCTACCTAAGGCCCCAGGTCTCACCTCTCACAGCCTTGCCCGCTCTGCAGGTTGTAGAATCCAGGGTCGCAAGCACCGCAGTCCCGGCCGGACACATGTGGCAGACACTCACACTGCCCGGTCACAGGGTTACAGCTGCTCTGCTGCTTCACGGTCCCGTAGGGGTTGCAACTGCAGGCTGAGGCAGGAAGACAGAGACAGCAAAGCACACAGGTCACCTGAGAGAAATTCTAAAGCATGAACCACCCTACAGAGTCGTTAGGCTTGTGGCATACAACACGGAAGCTACTGGTCGCACGTGGATGCTGAGAACCTGAAATGCAGCCGGTTAGTCTGAGTGGAGATGTGCTATAAACGTGAAATACACACCAGAGGTTAAAGGCTTGGTGTGAAAAAAAGAACATACATCTCATTAATAATGTTTTTATTGACCAATTACTGAAATGATAATGCGGGCTATATTAGGTTAAATTAAAATGTATTAGCCGGGCGTGGTGGCGCACGCTTGTAATCCCAGCATTCGGGAGGCTGAGACCGGAGGATCCGGGTTCGCGGCCAGCCTCAGCTACCTAGTGAGGCACTCTGCAACTCAGTGAGACTCTGTTTCAAAATAAAGAATAAAAAGGGGCTAGGGGTGTAGCTTGGAGGTAGAATGCCCCTGAGTTCAATCCCCAGTACCGAAAAAAAAAAAAAAAAAAAAAAAATTAAAATGTATTAATTTCTCCTGTTTCTTCTTACTTCTTTAATGTGGTGACTAGAAAATTTTAAATTATTCAAGTGATTCACATTATATTTTTATTGGATGGTGCTGTGTTAGACCAAACAACTCTGAGTATTTACGAAGACAAGGAATGGATTTGCAGAATAAAGGAGCGCAGTGTGACAGCAACTGAGCAGCCTTACCTTTGCATTTGTCTGCTGGGTTAGGGGCCAGTGGGTTTCCAAAGAACCCATCTCTGCAGCGGTCGCAATAGAAGCCGGCGGTGTTGTAGACGCACTTGAGGCATTCTCCTGTCAGGCGATTGCAGTTCCCCACGGCATTGAGGTCGATGTTGTCATTGCACTGGCACAGGCGGCAAAGCCTCACGGGGCCGTGGCTGCCCAGGGGGTCCCCAAAGTAGCCGTCGTCACAGAGCTCGCACCTCTTACCTGGGGACAAGACGGTCCCACGTCAGGAGACACGGGTCTTGGACATTTCTGGTGCTAGGTTAGCGCTGGTCACAAATGGTCTAGTCTATCCATCAGCTGTGAGGTGATGCAGCAGGGTGGAGGACGGGGCCTGGACTGCGAGTGGTCTGAGCACAGCCCCATTTCCCCACGACAAAGATGGCCCCTGGTTTGCCTCCCTCACTTCAAATGTTCTGGCAATTAAATCATGCGCTAAAAGTGCTTTGTAAGTAGGCAGGCCCGGAGTTTACTAACTCCTCCAGTCCCAAGGGATGGCACGTTCATATATGTTTGTTTTGGCCAATGCTATAGAAGAGATGAAGGGCCACTCCTGACACTTTTAAGTTTCCCAGACAGCAGGGTAAGCCAGATCATTCTCTCAACATTCAAAAGGCACTCGCTACCCCTCGCTGAGCAGCGCCAACTGGTACAGAGACTTCTAGAGGCCAACCATCACTCATGTCAGTCATCGGCACTTAGCACAGAGAGGTAAGCAACCTGCCCACACCACGTAACTGACGGGAGAGGCAGCACTAGGATCAGGCTCTTCCCACTGATCCTAAACTCTTTCTTCATCCTTCCCTTTCTAGTTTCCCACCACCATTAGCTCATGCATAAAGACTTCAGGGACTCTTTATATCTTTGTATTCAAGAGGACCTAAATTAGCCTATAAATTCTAGAAATTAGAGGTTTGTTCACTTATTCATTTGACAAATATTTATTGAGCATCTGCTCTACACCAGTGCTGCTCTAGGTTGTCAGGATGACAGGGGCAAGGTGGCCAGACTCGGCTCTCGGCTCTCGTGAAGCTTGTGCTGCAGCTGGGGGAATCAACACAGACATGCAAATAAACAGACGACTGCTGACGGGGATAAGCACAACAAGGTAAACCAAACAGGGCCACGAGACAAAGTGGCAGAGCGAGAGCGAGGCCAGGGTGACATTAGGTTGGGGATTAGAGAAAGCCTCTGTAAGGAGAGGCTAGGATGGCAACGGAAAGACTGAGAAGAAAGCAGGCATGATAACATCCAAGGGAAAAATGTTTCAGGAAAACAAGACAAGATGCTCTGTGGCAACAGTAAGAACCAACCCATGTGGGGTCACAGAGATGACAGCAGGAAATGTGGATTTCAGTACCAAGTGCGGTGAGAAGCTATTAGAGGTTTTTAAAGTGGTGCAATCTGATCTGCCTTCTAAAAGGGTCATTCCGACCTCCACACGGAGATTGTATCTTAGGGAGCAGGTGAAGCAGGGAGGCTAAGGAGGCAATTCCAGGTGAGAGGTGGCCGTGGGGGGACCGGGTGGAAGTAGCGCATGTCGTGAGAAGCCGTCCGATTTGAGACAGGATCAGTAAGACCTGTTGATTGGTTGTTTCTGGGAAATTAAAGAGAGAAGAATCAAGCACAAGCCCTAGGACTTTCACTTGAATAGCTAAGTAGATGGTAGTATTTTTAAGGAAATGAAGATTATGGAAGGAACAGAGATGGGATTGGAGAATAAGGAAGGAAATCATGAGATTGTAGCTGGGATTTGCTTAAATTTTAGATTCCTTTAGCTAAATGAATCAACATGACAGCAGGAAATAGTTGGCGCATTCAAATTAGCATGACTTGAGGGGTTTAATAAAGGTGCTATTATGGAAGTCGGGCAGTGTCGGAAACCACAGGGATATCGGGCACCTGGGCCCCCGCTCCAGCTTCCCCTCAGGGCATGGGTAGGGGAGCAGTTACCAGTGCCTCAAGTTAGAAAGAGCTATTTGAAGAAGGTCCTTCAAACAGGAGGGGCGGCAGGTGCTCAAGAGAGAGTAGTCAGGGTTGAAGTAAGGTTTGTAGTCACAGGCACTGAGGGGCTTCTGCAGCCTGAAGAGAAGATTTGATTACCTAAAGGGAGAGTGCAGATGGAGCTGACAGGAAAGCTCCAGTTAGGAAAGTTAGGAAACAGAGGGATCAAAGGATGTCCGAGAGAGGAGAGGCAGAAGGCTGAGGGAGAGGGAAGCGGCAAGAGAAGATGGTGCTCGGAGCGCAGGCATGGGCAGCAGTGTCCAGCATTGCTGAGAGACTGAAAACGGAAGGCTGCATTTGACAAGCACACAGGGGTGGGCTGAAGAGAAGACGTGAGCAGCGAGGGAAGGACAGGATGCAGGGAGGACGAGGATCCGGATGCCATCGCACCAGCCTCCCATCCAGATCACCTCCAGAACTGCGTCCGCACAGCACTCCAGTGACCCTTCTTCATCGACAGTCACGATTCCAGATAGGACCCACATTTCAAAAGTCTTGAAACTTGTTTTGAGTAAAATTAGGTAGAAAAGCTAAAACATAGATACTTGGTAGTCTGTGTAAAACTCACTCCAAAATACCCTTTGGCAATCACAGCTAGCCAACCTTTTTCTTTCAAGGTCTAGGATCTAGGTTCAAATCCTAGCTGTATTATGTTAAGTGAGATCAGCCAGTCACAGAAAGTGAAAGGACATGTTTTCTTTTGATATGTGCAAGGTAGGGAGTCACTGGGATACCAGGGGGACTCCAGATAATGGAGGAGAAACCTCAGTGGAACCAGCGAAGTGTCCTAAGGGAAGGGGAGGAGGAAGACTGAGGTTCACTACTGGAAATACATCGACGGTGTGTACATATGTGAAAATCCCCGTATCAGTCTCAGTCCTCTGTATCGGAAGAGAGGAGATGGGGAGGCGGCGGCAGGGGGCACCAAGTGCTGTGTGCACGTATGCCAATGTCAACATGATTCACATTATGATGTGAGATGATAATGCACAATAAAAGCACATTTAAAAAAATTCTAGCTGTAATACTAAGGTGACTTTGGGCAAGCGATTTGCTTTATTTCACCTTGGCTTTCCTTATCTTCCCTTCCCTCACTGAGAGGTGTCCTCTTTCTTCTCCTTAGCAATCTTGTGTACATTCTTTTTCTGAACTAACCATGCTGTATTTGAGTTAGCTGTGTTTCCCTCTATAATTTTAGCCTCTAAGGAGTTGGGACCATCCGTTATTCATCTTTGTATTCCTAAAGACATGCATTTAAGTTTGTTGGAAGAAAGGATGATTGCTATTCCTTTACCTCTGAAAACCATCTTACAGATGAAGCTATATATATAAGCATGCCACACATGACTTCAGCGACTCCTGCAGACATTCACAGTCATCTTCTAAATGAGGAACATCTTACCTCCATCTTACAGCTGCAAAATCCATTCACTGACTTAGAAATTATTTGCATTTATTCAACAAACACGTATGCCTCACACTGTTCCGGTGTTTGGGTTGCAAAAGTGAATGAAAGCAAAGCCTTTGCCTGGATGGCGCTTAAATGGAGGTAAAGGAGTAGAAAGGGGGGAGCTAACAATCAAGGAAAAAACATAAAAATATCAAGTGGTTAAAATGTGCTAGGAATAAAATTGAAGCCAGACACAGGGACAAAGAGTGACGGCATCTTTAAAATGGGTTCTATGCTGTTTCTCCTACAGAACTCTGACGCCTACAGAATGTCCTAAAGAAATGCATGGATCATTCCCTTCAAGCCAGGTGATGACAAAACACAAAACAATTCATGTCCCAAGTATTATGTGAGACATCTGGCTAGTGACAAGTATTCTTATGACATTTTCCAAGATCTCCTGTACTATATAGTCCATCTTTCGACAAGTATCACAAATAGTCTCAATTCACCAACCACATTATTTAGCATAGATAAGAGACTGTCGCCATAATGCTGAATTGTTATTTTGTTGCAGTATACACTATAAAATAACAGAATGAATAAAGGAATGGCCATCAAAATGTTCTATTAAGCACTTTTCAAGCTGGGCATGGTGGTGCATGCTTGTAATCCCAGTACTTGGGAGGCTAAAAAGGGAGGATTGAAGGTTTGAGGACAGCCTCAGCAAACAGTGACTCTCATTAACCTAGTGATACCCTGTTTCAAAATAAAAATAAAATTGGGCTAGAGGTGTAGCTCAGAGGCAGGATGCCCCTGGCTTCAATCCCCGGTGCCACATAAACAAATAAATACATAAATAATCAAGCAAATAAGCACTTCTCAGAAGAGGTATTCCAAGTGGGAATATATGACTAGGGATTCTAGTCTTGTAGCTCAGTGAGGTGGGAGGGCGTGGAAAGCCCTCCTGTGGAAAGTGAGGCTTCACCTCATCCTCACAGAACTGGGAGGAGTTGGCCAAGAGACGGAGACAGGAGAAGAGAGTGTGGGAGCGCATTCTAAAGAAGGAGACCAGCTCAGAGCAGGCCAGAGAGGCCTATTTGAGGCACCCACAGAAGGCCAGAAGGGCAGGGCACAGGTTCAAGGATGGATAGTGGGGCTGGAGGCTGGAGACACTTGTGTGTGGGGGACTGGTGGGCCACTTCTTTACAAGAAAAGGTCAAGATACAACATATATATGTATTGAAACATCATGGGTCAGAGTCGGGTGTGGTGGTGCACGCTTGTAATCCCAGCATTCGGGAGGCTGAGATCAGAGGATCCGGGTTCGCAGCCAGCCTCAGCTACCTAGTAAGGCACTCCGCAACTTAGTGAGACTCGGTTTCAAAATAAAGAATAAAAAATAGGGCTGGGGGTATTGCTTGGAGATAGAATGCCCCTGAGTTCAATCCCCAGTACCACAAAAAAAAAAGAAACATCATGGGTCAGTTAAAAATAAATTCTATTTATAAAAAAGGGAGGAAAGCTGGGTATGGTGGCGTGTACCTGTACTCCCAGTACTTGGAAGGAGGCTGAAGAGACAGGAGAATCACGGGTTCAAGACCAGCTTCAGCAACTTAGTGAGACGCTCAGCAACTTAGCAAGACTCTATTTCAAAATGAAAAGTAAAAGGGGCCGGGGCTGCAGCTCGGATGCATCTAGAAGATGGACCATGAACACAGAGCACTCACCGGTGGTACCCGTGGGACAGCTGGTGCACACCACCTCCTTGGTCTTGGGCACGACAGCACAACTGGAGCCTCCGGGGCATGGGCAAGGCTGGCAGTCCGCAGCGCTGCCCACGGTGGGATCTCCGTAGTACCCATCGCTACACCTCTCACAGTTGGGGCCAGCTGTGTTGTCTCTGCAGTCACAGACCCCTGCGGAGAAGAGGACAGGCAGGTGTACAGTGGGCAGGACAGTGAGACTTGCCACCCCCTGCTGAAGAGAAGTCGGGCCCGCAGCTGCCGGGCCTCTCCTCACCTGTCTCGGGGTCGCAGGTCTCGCTGTGTCCGTTGCAGGTGCAAAGCACACACGGACTGTAGGGGCCAAGCGCCGGAGTCTCTCTTCTGTAACCTGGGAGGCACGTCTCACAGAACTGCCCTCCATAGCCCGCTGGACAGGTGCAGGCCTCCACCCAAGGGGCCGGGACCCCGGGCCCAGGACGAGCACTTGCCAGGGTGACGTCATCCAGGTATCCAGCACCTGTGCACAGTGTGGGAGGAGAATCACTGACGTGCCTTCCCTTTTCCAAAAGCTCGTGAAAAGTCAGTCACTCTAAAGAGGAGTTAGAAAGCCGGACGTGGTGGCGCATGCTTGTAATTCCAGCATTTGGGAGGCTGAGACTGGAGGATCCGGGTTTGCAGCCAGCCTCAGCTACCTAGTGAGGCACTCCACAACTTAGTGAGACTCTGTTTCAAAATAAAGAATAAAAAATAGGGGTGGGGGTATAGCTCAGAGGTAGAATGAGTTCAACCCCCAGTACCGCAAAAAATAAATAAATAAAGAGGAGTTAGACCCCAAATCCCAGAGGAAACTGGCCACTGGCTTAATGTGCCCACTGGAGAAGATAATTAGAAAACAGCATTTAGGTACCACAATCATGTGGTACTGGGTGCTAAGTATCTGGAGTAATGGTATAGCAAACTTACATTTTTACACACACACACACACACACACACTCACACACATCGTATTTTACAGCTTTTAATCACCAATGTGAAAAATGAAAAAGCACTGGACAATCATTTGGGCAAGAGATCTGAGCAAGAGTGTGGAAGGAAAAAAGAGTTTAAGTTTGTAACCATTAAAGAAGGGAAGGCACCTGTCAACCCAGGTTCTATTTGTTGCCCTACAAACAGCAAAAACAAGTAAATAAGTTCTAATACTCAGATTTCTGCCAGTATGCAATTATTCCAAAGCCCTTACGCTTTAGTATGTCACAATAATTTCCCATTTCCATAAGAAATAAAAATAAGCTGGGCATAGTGGAGTATGTCTGTAATCCCAGTACTTGGGAGGCTGAGACAGGAAGATCACTGGTTTGAGGACAGCCTCAGCAATGTAGTGAGACTCTCAGCAACCTAGCAAGACTGCTTCAAAACAAAAAATAAAAAGGGCTGGAGGTATAGCTTGGAGACCACCCTTGGGTTCAATCCCCAGTGAAGGAAGGAGGAAGGAAGGAAGGGAAAAAGAGAAGAAACCTTCCACTGACTTAGACCAATGGTTCATCAAATCCAGCAAGGTCCTTGACAGCATCAGCAACGTCCCTTGGGAGAAGTGGGCCCTGGTAACATCGTCGTCTTCCCCTTTAATTTCCATTCCACAATAGTCTTTTGCAGTCTTAGGTTTAAAGTTCACTTTACCCCATGTTATGAAAGATCGCTTGCTGTTTACATAATTCACTTGGAAATCTCCCACCTGAGGCTGAAGGATTTCTCTTCTATTACTGGCTTGAACTTCACTTTTAATGTTTATGTTGTTTTGCCCAGTTAGGTCATGAGATATGCCTCCACTGGCTAATGTGCTTCCAACTCTAAACATTCATTAGTCTCTCCATCCTAAAAATACTTTCTTCAATCTTGTTCCTACTCCCAAATTACAGTCCATCTCTTTTTCCTTCCCTTCCAGCCAAATTTCTTAAAAGGTTATTCTTTATTTTACTTCTTCACCTCCAAATTACTTTCCAAAGCACTGTGATCTAAGTTCAGTTCCAACACTTCTGAATAACAACAAAAGGCCCTCACCAATGATTTCTTCATCAACTACCAAAACCCAATCATGCTGTCTTTCCAAACCTGCTAATCCAAAACCTTCTCTTCTCTAAAATTCTTTTTCTCCCTTGGGTCTCAGGCCATGGACCTTAATTAGCTGTGTTTCCAGGATTCCATCAACTTCTCTTTATAGATTTCCTTTTAGGTACTAGGGATTGAACCCAGCAGCATTCCTTCTTTGACCTACACCCCCAGCCCTATTTTATTTTTATTTTGAAACATGGTCTCACTAGGTTGACAAGAGTCTCACTACTTGCTGAGGCTTTCCTCGAACCTGTGATCCTCCCAAGTACTGGGATTACAAGTGTGTGCCACACCATGCCGTTCTTCATATATTTTTTCCAAATTTAAAAATCATTGCCCATATGTTGACAACCTTCTAAATCTGCCATCCTTCTTCCTACGGCTCAGATCCACACTTCTAACCACTCACAAGACAGGTTCATCTGGATATTTATGCAGGCTTCTCAAAACTCAACACATGCAAGCCACAGATGCCACTGACAATGCCACTCACCACCACACTGACTCCTCCTCCCCAGCTTTACTTCACTAGAGAAAAGGGACCGCTTTTTTTTTTTTTTTTTTTTTGCAGGTCTGGGGATTGAACTCAGGGGCATTCTACCTCCGAGCTACACTCCCAGCCTTATTTTTTATTCTTTATTTTGAAACCGAGTCTCACTAAGTTGCGGAGGGCCTCACTAGGTAGCTGAGGCTAGCTGCGAACCCGGATCCTCTGGTCTCAGCCTCCCGAATGCTGGGATTACAAGCGTGCGCCACCACACCCGGCTGAAAAGGGACCTCTTTAAAAACCTCTTTTTTTTTTTTTCTTGGTGGTGGTACTGGGGGTGGAACCCAGCCAGGGGCCTTCTATTTCTGGGATATGCCTTGAGCCCTATTTTATTTTTTATTTGTAAACGGGTCTAACTAAGTTACCAAGAGCCTCACTAAGTTGCTATGGCTGGCTTCAAACAAGCGATCCTCCCATCTCAGCCTCCCACATACTGGGATTACAGGTGAGCGCCACTATAGCTGGCTAAAAACCTTTTTAAAGGAAAAAAATTTAAAGGCCTATTTTATATTCTTATTTATCTGAAATTATAGCAAATGTTTATCAAATAATGCATAAGCTTTTATAACTTAGCTACTAGTTCAAAAGACTTGATAATTATGTAGCAGCAAATACAAAGAAATTAAGATTGAGCAACATGAGTCAGTAGGATTGGGCCTTTTAGGAAATCTATTTGTAGACAATGTAACCTGCACTGGCTTACTCATTCTAAAGCAATACTGTTTACTAACTTTAGCAGCTTGTCTCCAGGTCCATGAAGGCAGTTTAAAAATGCACTACCTTTCTATAAATTCATAACGTAATGTGGTAGTTTATACCATTTCTTTAGGATCAGTGTTAACACTATTAGAGGAGAAGAAGCTTTGCGTTATCATGGATCCTTCTACCTGAACTGCGTCAGAACTTACTTCTCTCACTGTACGTTCCACGGATCTTAATAGAGGTCAAGTTGTTTAGGAGCTTCTGAAATTCAAAAGGGGAAAGAGTGGGCCTCCAAGGGTACTCTGTTGCTTCATGGAGCCTAGAGAGAAAGAAAGAGCTACCTTAGAGCTTCTGTGAGGATGGTTCTGATGCTGGGAAGCATTTCTTATGCATTAATGCCACCAGCAATGCAACGCTCTGACGATTTAACCAATGTTAAAGTATGAAAGTACAACTAGGAAAGGGAAAGGTAAACAAGGGAAAGCTCCCTCTTACAACGCCACCTTGATAACCCAGTTTTTCTTTTATCAAATACCTTGGGGCCAGATAAGCGTAAGGAAACCACTTTCATTATACAGGTGAAGTCTGATTTTACCTGAACATGTATTTCACAGTGGTCTCACTAGGATAGGAATTTCTCTGAGCAATCAATGGCACGGACACTCTCAAGCCAGCGCCCTCGAGTACAACGTCTTCTGCAGAGAGGCGCGTGTCTCGTCTGTCCACTCGGAAGGAGAAGGAGAGGTTCTGGCCATAGCTCAATACCTGGTTGCCCAAGAACTTGGCTGGAATGCAGACACAATGGTGGTCAAGAATGTGAGAAGGAAACTCAGGAGAAGCACCAGCAAGTCAGGCTGCTGTCCAGGCTTACTTACCGGGGGCGACAAAGTACCTAGGGAAGTAGCTCTCCGAGGTCACCGAGATGTCTTGCCTCTCAGAGGACCACTCCAGGGATGCTTCAGAGCCATCCCTCTGTTCCACACGCCACCCCTCCTCGTCTGCAGGCAGAGAAGGCAACCACAAGACAGTGACATCATAAACACCTCCTCATCCCACAAAAACGTGTAAGACTGTACCTTCTATATGAAGTCGTCAATAAAAGTTTTTAAATAAATGGATCCTACAACAGAACCTATATATGCTAATGCCCCTCAAGCTGCATTCTGCTGTATTATTATTTACATAATGTTTATATTTACTGCTCATTACAATACAGCCACATGTATGTTTCTATAAAAGGGCCAAAAAACAAAAATAAAAACAAAAAACCCCCAAACCAGAAAACCCATGCAACATAACATGAAATGTTCTCACCATCAAAAAACCCTTAAAGAGCTGGACATAGTGGCACACATCTGTAATCCCAGCTACTCAGGAGGCAGGAGGATCACAAATTTAAGCCTCGATAACTTAATGAGAACCTCCTGTCTCAGAATAAAAAATAAAAAGGGCTAGGGAATGTAGCTTAGTGATAGAGGGTCCCTGGGTTCAATCCCCAGTACTAAAAAACAAAACAAAACCTAAAAAGATACACTGATTTTAAAAAGTGCATAAGGGCGTGGTGGTGCACACTTATAATCCCAACATTTGGGAGGCTGAGATCGGAGGATCCGGGTTCATGGCCAGCCTCAGCTATCTAGTGAGGCACTCCGCAACTTAGTGAGACCCTGTTTCAAAATAAAGAATAAAAAATAGGGTTGGGGGTATAGCTAAGAGGTAGAATGCCCCTGAGTTCCATCCCCAGTACCGAAAAAAAAAAAAAAAAAGCACATAAATTTCAAGTATAGTCTCAGAGTTCCTAGGAGTAGGAGGATGAGAGTTAAATTACCAGTCTGAAAGGTAGACGATATGGAATAAACACTGTAGCCCTCTGCATTTGTACACACAGAAGAATGCCCAAAGCAGAAGCAGGGTGTACAACCCCTAGGATTAGACGACTCCAGGTTAAAAAATCCAGGTTTACATCTGAAAAAGATTAAGACACAATTAGTCTTTTTTCTTCTATTTGCTTGAAATAAGAGAACAAACACAATCCAGCCTGAGAAAGAATGAGCTACCTCTCACAATTGAAGCCTTCCACATTGTCCTTGCAAACACATCTTCCTGTTTCAACATTACACTCATCTGTGCTGCCAGAGGGATTACAGGAGCACGGCCTATTTAATGGAAAATGGAATAAAACAATGACAGAAGGAAGAAATTCTACTCTTAAAGCCAATTTACATGATAATAGGTTTTACATACAATATACATATAAGAAAATGAACCCCTAATGCCATTTTTTTTTTCTGGTGGTACTGGGGATTGAACCCAGGAGCATTTTACCTCCAAGCCACACCCTCAACCCTTTTTGTTAATTTTTTTGTTTTGAAACAGGGTCTCACTAGGCTGCTGAGAGTCTCATTAAGTTGCTGAGGTTGTCCATGAACCTGCAATTCTCCAGTCTCAGCCTCCCAAGTACTGGGATTACAGATGTGCCACCACACCCCACTAAGCCATTTTTATATTTGGATTTGGATTCAGTAAAGGATATGCATCACATTTAGATATTAAAACCTCTACTCACTCTCTGTACAAACCCCCTGGTGGCTCATCATTACAGTTAGTCTTAAAGCTTGCTAAGAATTACTGGGGGGGAAATGTTCATGCTACTGGAAACAAGCCACAAGATCTATTATTGTGGGCAGACTAAGGATTCTGCTCCCTTCCTCTGGTTTTGAAAACATTTACCTGCATCCTGCCTCTGTGAGAGAGTGAAATCCGGGCTGGCAACGGTCACACTTGTCGCCCATCACTCCTGGCTTACAGCTGCATCTGCCATAACTGTCACACTGTGTGCTGAGAGAACCTAAGATTTAATGAGTTCAACGTCAACCACAAATCCAAACGGGTGCAGAAGTAAAATCAGTGTGTCAAAAGAAAGACGACTGGCAATGGGAGGCAATGCCTGACAACCAACATGCAATCTCTGGATGAGCACAGAGAGAACAAAGACCAAAATCAGACATTTCAACTGCCAGACACACCCTCAGATGAGGCTGCCCATCAGTGCTGAACAATATCGACAAATCGCCACACCCAACGACCAGCCTGCTCTCAAGCCCGGTCGCTTCCCTGGGGGAGCAAGAGCTCCGTGAGGACCATGTCTAGAACCTAAGTACACACAGGTATAAACAAAAAGCACCGCGGACTGGGAGCGCTGTGCTTCTCTAGACACACACCAAGCACTGAAAGCAGCCCAGCCCTCTAAGGGGACCAGACTAAACAAAATCATTAACAAGGAAGGTCCACTGCAGGCAAAGTTCAAATGGCCTCTGGGACCCTGTTGCTAATTATTTACTCAGGCCACCCCTACACTGTGAGACACACCAGGAAAGCATCTGGAAGTTCTACTTGGTTCAGGAGAGTGAAGGTAAAGGGCAGGGGCGGAATCTAAATCACTGACATGCTATCATTACGTGCACACCTCCATACTTAGTTGTGCCCAGGAAACAAAGTCTTACTTCCTGGGGGCCCAGGGGGCTCTTGTTTTATCTCTCAATGCACCACGCGCAAGTGGCTCCTTCCTGAACTTACCCACGGGACTGCAGTGGCACGGAGAGCAGGCTTCACTGGTCCCCAGGCGGAAGAAGTTCTCTCGGCACCTCTCACAGTTGGCGCCGTCTGTGTTATCCCGGCAGCTGGTACAGTGGCCACCATGGCCAGTGGATCGGTAGAGCTCGGGGTCAAAGTAGCATTCCTCAGATCGGCCGTTGCAGTTACAGGCTGTTGGCCAAAACATACGAGTGACGTCAGGTCCATGCTCTGACTCCAAGAATAGCATTTAAGAAGACTCTGAGAAACTCAAACCACAATTTCCCCCATCTCCGTGACGAACAGGTGTTGGGAGAATAAGAATGACCACCAGACGCATTTCTCATTAGAAACAAAACAAAAAGTATGTCAACATGAGTTTATAGTTTACTAAAATATACTCATCTTCATAAAAAATAGGACCATCATAAAATAAAAAGAGTTCCTGTACTCAGAAAAGAATCTATCTCCACATAGCTGTTCACATATAAGTAAAAGCCAAGTCAAACTACAGTTTTCCTGCTCCTTTATCCTTTACTTTTAGTTCCAACTCCAAGAACAAGTTACCAGTTACCAATTTACATGAAGGCATTGATTTTTACTTTTTAGGCCTCAGACAATTCAGACACATTAAGACACTAATTTTCAAAGTGCCAGATAACTTTCATATCCAGATTGGGGAACCTGAGACATATGTGTTAACATTGGTGTCTCTAAATGGACGCAGAATTAAGGGGAATCCAGGTCCTTCAGATACTGGGGACCCCAATTCCAACTGGGTCTTCTGTTAAGCACAATCATATTTCAAAACCATGTATCTGTAATCATAGAAAGTCCTTACTCCATGTATATTAAAATTATTTTCTCAGAATTATTGGTTCTGCCCAAAGTATACAGTATCTTGAGTGATAAGTTTTATGTGCCTTCAAATAAAGCAGGATGTTGTTAGCTATTTCTTAAAAATATTTGAATATTACGTATTTTCTTTTTTCTCCCTTCCTTACAATCAGTTCTTTTATAGAATGTAATTGAAAACTTTTTTTTTTAGAAACTTGAATCACTGGCATCAAACGTTAATTTTAGTTCTATAGTTCCTCCCTTTCCCTTCTTTATTAGCTATTTCTCTTCCGGTGGGCTACCCTAGATTATCTTTCCATCAACCCAGCTCACCCCAACTAAGAGGTCTGGTGCTCTGAGACTATGAAACAAAATAATTCCTGTGTCCACACTGTTCCGACCCAGAGGTAAAAGTGCTGAGACTCCCTCATTAACAGCTAGCGAGCAGGGAGGCAGCTGCCATTTTCTCTTCGGCAGCCTCAGCATCCCAACAGAACTGGAGTGATGCCACAACATCTAGAAGCATCCGTCTTGGAAGCCCCAGAGTGATGGAGAGAGACCGAGCAGGAAAGCAAGACGACTTAGCTCCTTATCAAAGCCCACAGCAGCCAGTTCATTTGTTTGTGGAAAGTTGGCAAAGTTTTGTTTTTCTTATAATTTCCTGGATAGACTAAAAATATGACACCATTAAGAGGAATCTTTTTTTTTTTTTTTTTTTTTTTTTTTTTTTGCGGTACTGGGATTGAACCCAGGGGCATTCTACCTCTGAGCTACACCCCCAGCCCTATTTTTTATTTATTCTTTATTTTGAAACAGGGTCTCATTAAGTTTTAGAGTACCTCACTAGGTAGCTGAAGCTGGTTGCGAACCCCGATCCTCTGATCTCAGCCTCCCAAATGCTGGGATTACAAGTGTGCACCACCACACCTGGCTTAAGAGGAATATTTTTCAAACCCATATGTCTATTTATTTAGACGCCACATCTTAGGAGAGTTTTTGTTTGTTTGTTTTGTTTTTACCAGTCTTTATCATACGGCTTCCAACACTGGATATTTCAATTCAGTAATGGAATTAAAGAAGCTCAAAAAAGTCCTTATAGATGTGAGCGAAGGCTGTAAATTTCATCTGTGACTCTGTGATTTGGTGAGGGGGGAAAAAAAGTCATGAATAAGAAAATCTGCTCTAGACAGCTTAGTGAAGCCGTCCACAACTTAGTGATACTCTATTTCAAAATAAAGAATAAAAAATAGGGCTGAGGGTATAGCTAAGAGGTAGAATGCCTCTGGCTTCCATCCCCAGTACCGGAAAAAAAAAAAAGAAAATCTGCTCTAGGCAGATCAATGAGCATGGTCATGAGTCAGATATAGCTCCCTTCCCAAAGTCTTTGCCAACAATTTCTTCAAGCTCAGTGTTTTCTTTCTTATTCCCAAGATAGTATGTTTAAGAATATTTGTAAGAACAAAAGAACATTACAGCTGCTTAAAAGTTTGTTATTGTTAAGTCCTTGGCAAATCATGATTCCATGTTTCCTTTTTCTTGACCTTTCTTTATCTATTCAGAATAAGCCAAGGCATTAGAAAGAGATAAACTGTGTTAACATTTTCATTTTGCCCTTTTCTAGGACTACAGGTTCTACTCTTCCTCCCAAAGCCACCCAGCTCTCCACGCAGGGATTGGGAAAATTCTCCTCATTGCACTCTTCAGTGGGATAAAGGAGAAATAATCATTTGAACGACAGCCTAGTCATGTGTATTGTACATGATACATGATAATCACGTTGGCTGCTCGAGTGAAAGAGCACTGCTAGGAAGAAGACCTCCGACCTTCTGTATTGTGGGTTCTGCATCCACAGGTTCAACCAACTGTCGACTGAAAATATTTGGAAAAAAACTGTCTGCACTAAACATGTCCAGGTTTTTGATCATTATTACCCAAATACTACAATATAAGAATTACTCTTGTAGCATTTACATTACATTGGGTATTAGACGTAACCTGGAGATGATTTAAAGCATACAGAAGGGTATATGTAGGTTACATGTAAATGCTGATGCCATTTTATATAAGGTACTCGAGTCTCCACAGATTTCAGCATCCAGAGAGGGTTTTGGAACCAATCTCTTATGTCACTGAGAGATGGTTGTAATTTAAAGAGCAACAAAAAAAGACTGTAGGAACAATATTTTGGAGGGCCTCACTGGCCAGTATTTAAATCTAAGCAAATTCCCAAACTCTGGCCATGCAGATATTTATGAAGGAAACACAAAACCGGCACAGTATATTTTCACAGCCAACTGCCTTGGTCTGTGACACACATGCACTTCACTGTTCTACCCCAGGAGACAGGAGGGCCCTCGATTTCTGAGTTTTCCTTTCAAGGAAAGACAGAAACCAGCCATCCCTTCTCCTGGCCGACTGAGGCCAGCACTCACGCAGGCACTCGCTGGCACTTTCGGCAGTTGCCCTCCTCCACGGTCGGTCGTTGAAGAAAGGGAGGCACTTCTCGCAGTCTACTCCGTACGTGTTGTGTTTGCAATTGCACACCAACTTGTCAAATTCATTCTTCACACACTCACTGGCATGCCCATTGCATTTACACCTGGGGAAAGAAGAGACACTCCTGAGGATGGAGCTGCTGCGAGGTCCTGGAAATGACGCAGAAAAACCGTAACACAGAGAACTAAAGACAACCGTAAAATGCTTCAGAGTTTTTAACCATTCAAAAGTGTGAACTAAGGAGCTGAGCAAAGGACCAAGTAGGAAAAAAGTCATTTTAACAGGGGAGAGGGCATTAGCTAAACTCAAGAGGGAAGTCCGTACAGGTTTCTGAGGACACCTGGAGGATCAACTCCTGAACTCAAGTGTGGGTCGGGAGGCAGCAGAGAGCAGCAGTTAAGTAGAGCGCGGAGGGGGAAGCCAGGCTGCCTCCCTGTGCTAACAGTGGAACCAAGCCTCTCCTGTGAAACACGGACAGTGATAATGCCTGTGGGAGGATCAAGGAGTTGCTTCATTGATGTGCTCAGGATTGAAAGGCACAGAAATCACTACATGCAAGTAATCATCTGCATAACGATTGTAATGTATTTCTGGATGAAGGTGGTAAGACATCAATCACAATTCCTAAGGGAATGTAAAGCATTTCCTTAGGTTGGCTGGGGCAAGAATCCCTCAAGGGTCCCTAGATGCAGACGTGACCATGAACTAAGGGAATTCTGAATGTCCACAGTGGAGCAGTGACATTTCCAGTCAGCTTCATAGCTCCAGCCACCATTTAAAAATGCATGTCAACACTTTGGAACCATCTGCAGCATGCCAAGATGAGTCCCAAATTTACATCCCTGGCTTCCATCCTTCTCCCGAACTTCTATTCTTGACTGTGGCATAGGCTCAGATTTTACCCGTGACCTAAAATTTTGCACGTCTACAACTAATCTGATCATCTCCCCCAAATCAGCCCATCTTCTTCATTTGTTCTTTTAATAATACTACAGTTCATCTGGACCATTAAACCTTAAAATCCTCTTTGACTAAAATCTTGATAATTATTCCTTCACAAGAAAATGCGCCTGTGTGTTCCTTTCTATTCCACTGCTACCAGCCTAACATCAGGTGTGTGTTGTCTGATACCTAGATAACAGAAATATACTCACTCTGCTTGTATAATAATCTTCCTAACCCACTATTTTGATATCTGTCTGATTTCTTATTGGTTACAGTTTCCATCAACTTTTAATAAGCACCAATACCAGGAACACAACATGCAAAAATAATTTTTCTGCTCTTGAGAACTCATAGCCTAATACAAGGGGAAAGTACAAGTTTCTTAACCCACTGTCTAAGGTCTCTGTCCACAAAACTATCTTTCTTGTTTACACTCCTACAAACTTATATAAAAGATGTTCCTTACATGAAGTAGGTCTGGACTTACACTCTCCCATCTTGGACCTTCTCTCACACATGCCCGTCCTCCTGTACCCAATCCAGATGTCTTCCCTCCTTATCCAAACCCTACTTATTCCTCAAGACCCAGCCCAGACCCCACCCTCATTTCTAGCTTGACAGTTCTGGTCATTCTTGGCATATGGCATCTTTTCTACTGCTGCTTAATCTTTAAAAACAAACAAACAAACATGTCACTAAACTGGCATGGGTCAGCATCCCTTCATCCCAAATGCTTGGGACTAGAAGTGTTTTGGATTTCAGATTTTTTCCAAATTTTGGAATATTTACATATACATAATGAAATATCTTGGGAATGGGACCCAAGCCTAAGCATGAAATTCATTTGTGTTTAATGTAAACTTTATACATAGCCTGAAGCTAAATTTATATATATATCTGTGTGCCTGCCTGTTGGCTCCATCACCTGAGGTCAGGTGTAGAATTTTCTATTTGTGGCACTGTATCAGCACTCAAAAGTTTTAGATTTGGGAATATTTCAGATTACTAGACGAGGGATACTCGATCTGCACTTAAATTTTCTCATAACTGTTTATGGCCTGCCTTCCTTGTTTGTAAGATCCTAGGTCCAGGCCTTCTGGGCAGCTGAGTCTTATCCTTCCTCAGCAGATCTGCTTACATATCGTGGAGCTTTCTGCATCTCTCTTGGAGCTCTGCACTTAATGATCAGTGTGCACTCACTAAGGGCGTTGATTTACAAGGTTTTGGAAAACCTAATTGCTTTGTTTCCAGAAAAATGAGAAAATCTGACGAGAAAAATATTCTAGGTTGCTGCCCTCCTTTCCAGATATACATTATCCCTGTGCCCTGCCGCTCCTAGTGTCAGTGAAGTCAGTGCATTCACCCCCACAAAGCGCTTTAAAGACAAATTTCCTAGTTTACCTACCTGCCGCCCACAGCAAAGTCAGAGATTGCATAATAATAGGACTTGAGAACTTTGGGGTCGTTAAACACTTCATCTCCAAAAGTATTCAGGCGGTTGAGAGTCACTCTGATGTCAGTTGCAGTTACCCATTCCTGTAAGGAAGCAAAACCGGAAATGTGAAAGAGAGGTAGAGGGACTGAAGATGAGAGACACAAGTGGGGCAAGACTTTCTGAATAGTTCAAATGTGGTGTAACTTGCGAGCTCTTCTAGCACTAATCTACACAATGACTCCTTTCATTTTCTAATATTTTTCCCTCCTTGGTTTTCCTCTCCTTTGACATTATAACTTTGCCAATCAAGTCTAGAAAAGCAAGAATACTACTAGTTTCTTCACAAGGAAACTGAAATAAACACACATTTAAAAAGCAAGCACACAGGCTGGGGTTAGCGGGTGGTACAGTGATAGCCTAGCATGCACAAGGCCCTAGCCTGAACCCCCAGCACTGCAAAAATTAAATAAAAGTCTAGCATACATGAGGTGAGTACGACCCTTCTCCCCATCCCCTATCTATATCCCAAATGCAGTCAGACGCCTCTCAGAGCTCACAGAACCCCACACTTGTTCTAGACGTTGGTCGCTGCCCCCCCTACCCATTTTGTACCATCTGACCCTCCTCCCAGACCCACACCCCACTGACAGATCACAAGGAGATACCCAGGCACAAAGTAAAAGTGGCCACACTGGCCTGGACCAATCATGTAGTCTATCTGTCTTGACCTTTCTGTGAGGACTTCCCTGGCCACCTGTCTAAATTGCCATCCCTCCCACCGCCTCACTGTTAAACACAAGGAGGGCAGAACACCATGTCTGTGTGGTTCACTGTGGTTTTGTTAGTGTTTAGCACACAGCAGTTGTGCAGGTATTTGCTGAGTGAGTGAATGAATGAATGAAGAAACACCTGACCATGTTGGTAGCAGCAGACAAGAACGAAGGCTATACAGTTTTCCCCTTGGTTTTATGAGACCTAAGCCCTTATAAATAATGCCCTTTCCCTAAACTAATTTCATCCGCTGCTTGCATGTGTGGTAGACTGCTACAATAACGATGCCTACAAACCACGTCTGCCAGGGCCACACCCGTCATCTCCCACACTGAGCTTGTGGGACAGGCAAGCGGGACACAGGCGGAAGCGTGATGAGGACTTGCCCTCTGGGAATACTTCTCCTAGCACGTGGGGAAGCCTGGTCTAGGCTCCTGAAGATGGAACACCAAGGGAGAGACCCAGCCCTCAGCTGGCCTGCTGGGTAGGCGAGCCCAGGCTAGCACGGAAGCATGAGGAAGAAGACGCCACGGTTGTTTAAAAGCATTAAGACACACTCTTCCTCTAGGTTCTAGGACTTCCCTAGGCACGACACGTCAGGACCACCGTCGTAGGGTGACGAGCCAGTGCAGAGGTGCAGGCGCCTGTGCTCTCAGATGGCTCCACAGGAGCCTCACCCCGAGTAAGAACCACCGCCGTAAACTATGCCAAACACCTGGCACAGAGAGCAGCATGGAGCGCTCATAAAAGCTAATCTCCACGAGGCTTCAAGTATAATTAGAAAGGAGAAGAGATGATGATTTCACTGCATCCAAACTTGGAACTCAGTAATAACTCCCACTCACGCCACAACAGTAGGAATCTGCTGGTTGTCTGTAACATAAATAGCTAAACGTATCTCTGTTTAACGCGTATTTATGTTCTGCAGACTTCATCGTTATCACTGCTCTTCTCCAACAAAGCTTCTCAAAGGCTGACACTTGGCCAGTTGTTTTTCATAATGAACATCTTAAAAAGAACAGACTCTGGAACTTGGAGGGTTTGAATCTCAGTTCTGCTCCTTAAAACTGGTGAGAATTACATATGACATCTTTTCTACCATTTAGTAAGTTACATCCTTTCTGGGCCTCTGAATCTTCATGTGTTACATGGTGCCTTACAGAATTATGAGAGTTAACACTTCTAAAGAGCTTAGAACAGCACTTACCATATTATAGCACAAGTAAGTGTATAATATATGCTGCTAGAAAGCAATACATGCTTAGGAATACTCATATATACTGAAACCAAGAAAGCTCTCCCTCCATCTGGGAGACTGCAGCTTCTGGAGGGAGAGGAGGCCTGCCTCTCCCCTCATTGTCAGATCAGCTAAAAGTCAATCAGTTCACCCTCCTTGGCAATGAGATATGAGAACCAGAGCTCCTACATCAGAGACACGTAATTAAAGCCACTGCACAATGAAATAAACTGACCAAATTATGCAGACACCCACAGCGTTTTTACTACATAGAGTCTCATTAGTTTCTGTAGCATTAAGAGTAGCAAACAATTTCTATAGCAGGGGAAGCTGCTCAAGACAGGCTGTCAGGCGTACGGCTGGCAAAGGCACCCGAAAACCACAGCCACAACTCTCCGCTCTTTCCTACACCGCACCCTTTCCGGGACAGGGAAACGGTGTGCTGTAGGAAGCAACACGGCTGGCAATGCTTGCCGGCGTCGCCTCTCCCTGAGGTCGTCAGTCTTCTGCTCGTTCCGCCATCCAGATCAGCTATCCTCCCTGCCCTTCCTGTGAACATGGCTCCTCTCAATCCCAAGAAACATTCTTCTGAAAGGCCTTTGCAAACATCTTCACTGCTCCCCATAACCTCAGGGTTCCCAAGTACTTTCACTGAAATTCACCATCTCCTAGCAACCTACAGAGATACAGAGGACGAAAGGGGGACTAGACCCATACAGAAATATATTCTCATTTTTTGGCACTGTCCAAAACCAATTTAGAAAAAAGAGTCCTTGAACATAATAAATTCCAAAAAGAAAGAATAAATTTTTTTCAGAAAAAAACAGAAGGATTTCCTATTTAGAGATCATGCCAGGCGTGGTGGCACACGCTTGTAATTCCAGCATTTGGGAGGCTGAGACTGAAGGATTCGGGTTCGTAGCCAGCCTCAGCTACTTAGTGAGACCCTGTTTCAAAATAAAGAATAAAAAAATAGGGCTGGGGCTGTAGCTCGCAGGCAGAATGCCCCCAGGTTCTATCCCCAGTACCAAAAAAAAAAAAAAAAAAACAAAGAAAAAAGAAATCATAACAACTTTTCGTAAAATGTACACAGCATTTGCAAACCCATAGTTGTCTTCCTCGTTTCAGTCAATGAATACAAGCTGACCCCATTTGGATGCTAACTTTAGCCACATGAGAGTCATGTCTCCAATTCTGTGTTAATGTGCTGAGAAGGCAGAGGGCTCACCAGTCTCCATAATACGGCCAGATCATATGAAAAGCTCATAGAAATCTAAGCAATATAGAAGATTCCATATCAGGGTGTACAAGGAATACATGTGTAGAATTGATGGAAGAAAATTACTTAATTCTTTCTACTGCTAGGGAAAGGCTTCTACACAATGCTTAAACACAACACCATGGATACTTAAATGATAAGCTGTCACCAACAGCCATCGGTTCAGGTGAAGATTCTCACAGTGACTGGCCGAGTACCAGACAAACCCAATCAAAATCCCTTTGTGTGATAATGAAGGAAGGTGGTATTCTTAAATATGTTGCATCAACTGTTCCTCTTTGCTAATTCCAAAATACAGTAAGAAAAGATGCAAGATAATTGGGTAGATTAGACTAAACATCCTCTTCGAAAGGACAGAAACAAAGTGTTTCCACCTCAAGTACAGAGAATTACTCAACTTTCAAAGTTTACAGGCCAGGATATGTTTACAGGTGCGTGAGAACCTAAGAAAAACTCAGGCAATAGGAAGGGAATGACTTTCCTTCACTCATTAACAGTGCACAGGAGAGCAGAATAAAACCCAGCTGTCCATCTTGTGGTAGAGTCTACTCCAAACCCCACCAAAGAAGTGGGATCCCAGGTCCCCTGAGTAACCTCCCTGCACCGGGTGCACGGTAGAATCAGTGGCTCCCCTCCGCCCGAGTGCCTACCTGTAGCACAGGGCTATTGTCAAAGTTGTAGGCACTGGGCCTGCCCTCCAGGGTCGAGAAAGCCACGTTGCCCCCGGTGAGGGGAGAAATGTCACTGAATTCATCCGTACACAAGGCCTGCTGCTCCTCCCCTCCGGTCCTGATGAAGCCACGGTTGGCTTTGGCATACGTGTTCTCACAGGAGCCACTGTAGTACTGGTAGGGAATCCAGGGCCCGTCCTCCCGAGTGCGCTTGTAGATGGCGAAGCTCTCTGGGCGGCTGGTGTGGAACTTGAGACGCACGTAGGTGATGTCGAAAGCTTTTCCTGTGGGACAAACACAGCAAAGTTCATAGGTCATACAAGGAAAGTAAGAAATCCTTTCTATTCCTAATGGGCTTGGAGCTTGACAAAGAGATACAGATCACCCTGTACACAGTAGATTATGAAGACCCCAGAACACACACACACACACACACACACACACACACACACACACACACACTGGTTGGGTCTGACAGGCGATTCTAAAACTGGAAACAGTGCACATTTTCCCACAAAAGGACAAATTATAGTTGGGTTCGTACAGTGGCTCATCAAAGCCTGTTTGTTACATATATTGCTCAAATTTTATTTGTTTTTGGGGGGGTTTTGGTTTTTTTTTTTTTTTTTTTGTGGTACTGGGGATTGAACTCAGGGGCATTCTACCTCCAAGCTATACCCCCAGCCCTATTTTTTTATTCTTTATTTTGAAACTGAGTTTCACTAAGTTGCGGAGTGCCTCCTAGGTAGCTGAGGCTGGCCGCGAACCCGGATCCTCCGGTCTCAGCCTCCCGAATGGTGGGATTACAAGCGTGCACCACCACGCCCGGCTTCAAATTTTATTTGTAATGAGAATTGGTAGTACAATTACAGTACTAACATTTTTTTTTCAAAAATAAAACTGAGTAAAAAGCTTGCTTATTCTTAATGCTGGTGCTTCAGCAAAAGCATAATTAAAAGATAAAAAGTATTTGCTGACTTTCTAAGTGGGTCTTTTGGGCACTTTCAAGACTTTTAAAACCTTATTTGTTATTAACCATAATGCTCCTCCTGATGCAGGAAGAATATCATCAGTACTATTCTATGTAGCTACCAAGTTAAGAAACAGAAGTTTTAGGTGACAAGAAGCGCAGTGTTTGGGAGATGGGGCAGGGAGTGTAGGAAGGAAGAAAAGTAGCTCAACAAAGAGATGGAAAAAAGAAAAGGAGAGAAGAGGTTGAAAGAGATTGTATTTGATTGTGTTTAGAAGAGAATATATGAGAAGGGAACTCTGAGGAGTGCAGGAAAGGGAGCGTCCACGGGCATGCCATCCCTCTGGAAGAAGAGTCTCAGGATTGGGCGGCAGAGAGTGGTCTCCTGGTCAGGATGGCTTGGTTATCAGCCAGCATGTAAAAGAAGTAATGTGCAACTGATTTAACCACCATTCATTCACACATTGGGAGTCGGTCTCTCTCTCTCTCTCTGTCAGTATCTCTACTCCGCTATTTGTTTGTTACAGTGCAGATCACCCTGGTCAATGGGTATTAGCTGGGTAACTACATGCTCAGCCCTGTGAACATGTACACTGGAGGAAGGGAGGTGTTAGACATAAGGGCTCTTTGCCCTTTAGCTTCCAGTCCTCCCCCAAGGTGTGGGGGGATTAACTCCTTAGGAAGAACTAGCCATATTCTTCAACCCAGTTTTATCCACAATAAATTTATAATGATGAGCCATATCTGACAATAACGCAACTGATCCATACACATGAAACGCACTTGCACACATCCAATCTTGAATACAAAGCAATATGGCATGACAGGCAGAAGATGAAACTGGGCACTGTGAGGCCTGCGCTCCTTCGTTTAATAGCTATATAAGTTCTGCTTCTCTGTTTTCTGTAAAAATGAGGATGATAATCCCTGCTTTACCTACATCGAAGAGTTGCTAGAAGGTCAAACTACGATCTTGCAAATATTTTACCAACTGTAAAATTGTATACAAGTAAAAGATATTATAATAGGGTTTATGAAAAAAAATCTTAAGACTAGGAAGATATGGTCACACATCAACACTTGACTCTATCAGGGCCCATCTGCATACAATTGCCGAAGGATATTATACAAACACAGATCATACAAACACAGTGTGCACACCTCCTGCTGAAAGAATGTAAGATTAACCTGTATCTATTGTGTCAGAAATACCAGGATGTCATCTTTGAATGAGGGTAGCCTCATATCTATGGCACATAGATATGCCATATGGTACCATATCTATGGCATTCCAGAGACTCATTATCGAAGACATTGTGGAAGGTTAAAACAATCTAATTTTACCGAGGAATAGGTGGCTTGGGATGTTCAAAGGCTTACTCACTGATCTGTGGCTTACAGATTGCCTTTACACTCTCTCTCTCGCTCGCGCGCGCTCTCTCTCTCTCTCTCTCTCTCTCTCTCTCTCTCTCTGCCTTTCTGACATCTCATTGTTCTTTAGCAACCTGATCTGCAGCAAACTGGGCCAAAGGAGAGAAGGTAAAGTGGACCAGGGGATCCTGTGTTCCAGATCAGTATCTGTACCACAAAGCCACATTCTGAAATAAATGAGCCTATGTGGCCACTCTCAGTGTGACCACAGCCACAAAGCCACAGTTGGCAAAAATCCAGAAAGCGATTTTGCTAGCACTAAACTCTGAGGCAGCCCGGCCGCAGGTGCTGGCCTGGCCTTGCTGGCTCTGAGCCTCATTTCCAGGGCTGCCTTTCTCATCCTAACCTCTTCCCACAGTTGGAAGAGGAAAAGGAGCTCTGTGGTAACCTGTACAGAAGCTGACACTTGCTCACAAGACAGCCGTGCACACTGCCCTCGAAAGTGCAGTCAGTCTGCAGTGGACACAGATAAGTGCAATGCCATGCAGTGCTTCCATGATGGGGAAGTGCACCTTGTTGGGGCAGCATGGAGGAAGGTCACCAAACCCAGATTTGTGAGGCTAAAAAATGTTTCCTAGAGGAAGTGGTATCTGCATCCAAAACCTGGCATGCTTAGAACAAGCTAAGCAAGTGGATCCAGACAGATAAATACCATGCATAAAAGCCCAGAGACAAAGAGGGGCAGCCCTGGGAGAATGAGGGCTGCATACTACAGCTGCAGCCAGGGCAGGCTGGAGATGAGGTAAATGAGAAGCAGAGCGTGGGAGCAAATTCAACACAAGCCCAAGACCAGACTGATGTGGCCAGTGTGGAGATTAGAAGGGACAGAACTGAAGATAGAGGAGCTAAGAAGATACAGTGGTTTAACAACAACAACAAAAAAAGATATAGTGGTGATCTAAGAGAGATGAAAGAGGCTGAACTATAAACAGGGACAGAGATGCAGAGAACTGAAAGGATCTGAGGGAGGGGCAGGAGCCGACATCCGCAGTAAGGTGGTACCCGATGGGGTACCCAGGGGGGCAGGAGCCACCTGGAAGGGCCCTCCACTTTTAGACTGTTAGCACTCTGCTTCATTGTTGAAGCTGCTCTATCCCATTCCATGAGGTGGGAAGATTAAGAATGATATCCATTTTCTGGTTTAAAAACTACCAAATGGAGAAGAGTGTCGTTCACTAAAATGGAGGAGGCGGTAGGGTAAACAGGACTGGAGGCAGGATGGGAAGATGAGTTCAATTCTGGCTACCCTGGATTTGAAGTGCCTTCGGGTCATGTAGACAGGAGGAAACCTCTACAAGGGAGCAGGATGTGGGTGGCCTGAAGGCACGAGAGACATCTGTGTCAGATCCGTGGAGTTGGGGTTCATTAGCATGCAGATGGATACAGAAGATCTGGGTGTGTGGAGACCACGAGGCAAGTGTGTTGCGTGAGAGAGAGCTGCTTTCGTGAGCATCCTGAGGAGCAGCAACATTTAACGCACAGGTGGAAGATGAGATGACAAGCAGACCCTGCAGGAGCGACAAGGGAGGAGAAGCCAAGAAAAGAGGGTGCAGGCAGGGAGCAGTCAAAGGCGTCACAGTCTGCTACGGGTCAAGAAGGAAGTGTCCGCTGGCTTTGACCACAGAGAGGTCACTGCTGCGCTTACAGTGGTTCTGGGGGCAGAGAGCAGAGCAGAGGCCCTGGAATCGAGGAAGGACGGGAGACAGACACAGGGCGTGGTCGGCCTGCCATGACACTGGGCCACAGGGAGCAGCAAGAAGAGATGACACAGGAGGGGATACAGGGTCAAGGCAAGATTTTTCTTTATCCTTGTTAGGATGGAGAGCCGAGTGGGTACTGAACACTGCTGTGCTGGAGTCGGCAAAGAGGGAGAGACTGAAACTGCAGGCTGGAGAGTGAGAAGAGGATTCATTGCTGGTTGGGGGATGGCTCCACACAGGAGGAAATCTGTCTCTATCTTCAGTCCGTTGCAAATGCAAGCGACTATGTAGGCTTTATGTGACAGAAGCTGAAAGAGTTCTGACAGCTTCTTTCTTGCAGTGAAAATCAAGAGGACCTACACGACGGGTCAGGGCAAAGCCAGTGGGGAACATGTGGAGAAGGTAGAAACCTCATAACTGACTGGCAAGGAAGCTGCCTAGGGAAAAGGAGGCTTGCTGGGCAGTGCAGGCCACGGAGAAGAGGGTGGGAGGTCATGGCGTCCTAAGGCCTCCGCAGAGACGTGACTTTCCAGAGCAGCAGGAAGTGCCCCCTTTACCAGTGTAATGCAAGGGCATTAAGACCAAGGGACTGAGTTACTTCAAGGAATTTAAAATGGAGGGATCAAGATATGAGTTATCTGAAATTACCTGTAACCATGAATAATCAAGAACTGGGAAACTAAGAAAGTTTGTTTTTATTTTGTGAAACAGCTAAAAACGACAGGTCTCCCCAACCACTTTTTTTTTTTTTTTGGTACTGAGGATTGAACTCAGGGGCATTCTACCTCTGAGCTATACCCCCAGCCCTATTTTTATTTTTTTTTTTATTCTTTATTTTGAAACAGGGTCTCACTAAGTTGCGGAGGGCCTCACTAGGTAGCTGAGGCTGGCCTCGAACCCAGATCCTCTGGTCTCAGCCTCCCAAATGCTGGGATTACAAGCATGCGCCACCACGCCCGCCCCCCCCCCCTTGATCCTCCTCCCCACCCCTGGGCTTTCTCCCCCTCTCTCCCTCTCCTCCCCTACACTTTATGTGTTCATCCTGCTCTTGACAAAGTAAGAAGACCCAATTAACTGTGAGATGAATAGAAATGAGGTCCAGGTCTTCTGATTTCCAGTCCAGTGACCCTGTCATATCACCATTACACTTTGGGAGAGATCAAGAGTAGCCAGTATGACTTTAAGATAAAGGAGCCAGGCCAAACGATTAAGGAAATCGGTAAGTACAATTCTGGATGTGTTCCAGCAACTGTCCAAGCAGAACATGTTCCGCTGCTCACCTCACGTTTATGCTCATGAGGACTGACCATGGATACACACACTCGAGAAACTGTTCAGCTTCCCAATGTTCTACAGCCTCCCCTTCCCCCGCCACATTCCTTCCATAAACAAATAGAAGAAAAAAAAAAAAAAAAAAAGATCCAAGTGCAGATGTTTAGAATGAAGCACACAAGATCAAGATACTTTCTGCTCTGAATCCTGCTGTTCGTGCTGGCTGAGGCCATGAGAAGGGATGGGGGTGTCAGAACAATGAGACTCCAGCCTTTCTTCAAGCAGGGCCAAGCCAAGGAATTCTGCTCAAGCCTCCTACATAGTCAAGTATTTCTAATCTCTGAGTGGAGGGAAACTCTTCCTGCAGGACTGGATTCAAGTGCTGATGGCTGGGAACATAAATGCTTCTCTGTTACGCACAGCTCAGAAGAATTCCATGCAGATCTTGTGAAACGACTTCCTTTACAGTTTAGTAATGAATGACAATGGCTATACAGAATTTGACAAAATTTCAAAATGCCCTTACATGGCTTGAATTAGAAGAAAACTAGCTCGTTCTAAAGTATCAAATTAGGAGTCACTGGTTCACCGCTATTCTTAACACCATTACTCTCTAGAAATCAGAGGATGAATGTTCTTCTTATAGCCAGACTTGGGAACATAAAACTTTAATAAAGTTGTAGCACAAAGTCAATTAGAGATGTTTAGGCTAAAAAATAGGACTCTCCAAACAGTTAACACAAACAGTAGACACAGAAAGCAGCTATTTGAAAATGTTTTCGATCTTGTTAGCATAACTGCTGGCCAGAGACAAGAGTTCCCAGGACAGCAAGTCCAGCTGCATACCAGCTGTCATTGCTCCACCTCGGTGGGGACTCACAAACAGAGCCTCACCAGTGGAGACGACCCAGCGCCAAGTCAGAGCAGACCAGGAGGGGATCAGAAAACCCTAAGAGGCATGACCCAGCACGTCAGACTGTGAGACGAGAGGGCAGCGGGGACCTTCCCACTACTGAAACACTCGGTCCTCACTCCATGGGGGGGCTAGTTCCTACTGCCCAAGACTCTTCCTCAAAACAGACCTCTTTAGGAAACGTATCCTGTCCCTTTCCCTTAAATTTCAGTGTTTCTTGTTCATTGCTCCTCCTCTGTCATCAGCCAAATGCCAACAGTGCAAGCGACAGTCCCACAGAGAGGACATCAGCACAATTAGGAGTCAGGACAAGTCACCTTTATGGTTCTGTAGAAAAGAAGAATTTTAAATTTATTACGACAAATGTAATGGACCTTAAAAATGAGGAAACGTCCCTCTTGAGTGAAGGGACAGTCATGTTTTCAAGGACGTGCGGTACGTCCTTCCTATCACTCTGTTACTACCAATGACAGAAAGATGTGCTGAGGTGAGCAGAGCTGGACTGTGGAGTGTCTCAACTCAATGCATGTAACAGTGAAATATGACAATAGAACAATGAAATATAACAAAAGCAGGAAGATGAAGGAGAAGTACAAGTAACCACCTTACAAGTTTTTTTTTAAGCTAATACAATTCTATATACCAAAGACTATTTATAAAAATAGTGCTATGGCTTACAAATATGCAGCTAAGAGGAAAACCAGTTTTGAAAGAAACTATATAGTTTTAGAGAATATAAAACCATAATCTCTTACGGAAAGTAGTTTTTTCCATAAATCATCAAATCTCCCTCTCATTCCCCAAATACCACTTGGAGCCATCACTGAACGAGACCATGGCACTAACCTAGTGGAACAATCCTCAGAAAATCAATCTTTCTGCTTGCATTGCCCAAACGCAATATCCAAAGTGCCACATGCTTTTCAGCAAATGAAAGGGCACAAGCGAGTTAGAATTAACGTGGTAATTAGATATGAACTCATAAGACAACTATTATGTGAACAGAAGAGAATCCTTAACTGAATACTAGAATGTCAAACATGTTTGGAGGGCAATTTTAAAATAGGTGCAAAATTGCCGGGTACAGTGACACATGCCTGTTATTCTAGCACCTAGAAAGCTGAGACGGGAGGATCACAGGTTCAAGGCCAACATACTGCCACTTAATGAGACTCTGTTTCAAAATAAAAATATAATAGGGCTCGGGGTGTAGCTCAGAGGTAGAATGCCCCTGAGTTCAATCTCAGTGCTTAAAAAAAAAAAAGGTACAAAATACTATGAGGATACAAACATTTTCCATTATCAAAACATAAAATTCATCCTAACCTGTATATTTTTGCCACTTTATGTGATATCTTTCACCAAGAGGTAAGATTCACAAATGAAATTTCAAGCCTGGAATGGAGGAATATGCCTTCTTAACCCAAACCTCATGTTTACAAGACTCAATACCAGCCTGATCCAGGCCAGTAGGTCACAAACATGCCTGAAATCCTGGAGCTGAGCTAAAGCAATGAGGCCAGCAGTTACTCCCACTCACCCTCGAGCAGAGGCAACAAAAGTCCACTCACTCCTCTGAACCAAGTTCTAGCTATGGGAGCTGACCACACAAGGGAGCTAATGCAGTCACACAAAGAAGGCAAATAAGTTAAATGCAACACCAACGAAATAAATAAAAAAGCAATGATGTGAGCAACAAATAAAACCTGCACTTTAAAAATGTGTAATTACTAAGCTATAAAAGCACCACATGTTCATGGGATTCTTGTTCTGTAACAGTCATGAGAATTGGCTATAGTTTGGCTTTCCTCCATACAGAAGGGTCAAGGTGGGTAAAAGATGGCAAGGAAACTTGAATCATAATGGTATAATAACAGTTAAACTCTAAGTAATCCCCTCCCCCCACACCAAGCCACAGAAAGTTGACTGATAGCATATTTTTAGTTTTAGTTGACTGATAGTATATTTTTAGTTATACAAAAACTATTCGCTAAGTGAATTTACCTGAAAGTCCACCATGACAAACTAGAATACTCCGATTTTTCATTTTGCTAGAATGATTTTTACTTTCCAGTTTCTTTAATTTCTAATAAACTTAGTTGCTAATCCTCTTAGATCCATGTACTATTTGTCTCTCTCCAAAATGAAATAACTACAAACGCCACAAAATTTCTTAAAAATACAAATGTCTTTCTCAGTTTTCACAGTTGCTTATTAATTTCTTACCACAGCCACCCATTGGGTCCAAGGTTAACAGCCATGACAGATCTTGATAAATGCTCAGTTTCAAATTCTTCCATTCATTCAACAAATATTTACCGAACACTACTATGCCAACCATTCATTGTTCTAGACACTGGGACCACAGCAGACAGTAAGAGAGATAAGGTCCCACAGGGAGCAGGGGCACCTTAAGGGATGGGTAAAAGAAATAAAAATTAGGTGTCAGATGACGGTATAGAAAAGTTGGGCCAGAAAGTATGAGGGGTGTGCTGTTCAACACTGTGTTATCAGAGATGGCTTCGCTGACAAGGATAAGGTGACGTGTGAGCACAGACCTAGAGGTGACACCACATGACAGCCAGGGGAGGAGCACTGTAGGAATGACAAATGCAAATACTCGGAGGCCGAGCATGCTGGGAGCTTCCGGGAGAGGTGAGGAGGGCAGAGATCCTGGAGTGGGTGAGCTGGAAAGTATTAGGGACAAGGTCGGAGGGCCGAGGAGAGGGAGGAGGACTGCTGATCATGCAGGGTCTTGTAGAAAACCCTTTGGAGAATTTGTACGAGGGAGCAACATGCTCTGACTGGTATTTTAAAAGGATCTCTCTAGCTGCTGTACTGCAAGAGATAATAGTGGGGATGACAGAGAAACAAGAAAACTGGCTGCAATAATCCAGGCAAGACATAATGGCAGCCTGGTCCAGGGCAGAAGAGGTGAGCAGTGATCAGATGCTCTGTATATTTTGAGGGTCAATCAGTTTTACTGATGGACTGGATATGGGGTGCAAAGCTCTGGCCTCTGCAACTAGAAAGGCAACGCTACCATTTACTACAATAGGTATGGAGACAGAGATGGAGGAAATGAGGAGTTCAGTCCTGGGTACAGCAAGTTTGCAACATCTGAATGGGAATGTCAGGTCAGCAATTAAGATACAGAAGTCTGGAGAGTTCAGAGAGAGATCAGGCAGGAGAGAGAAAGCTAGAAGTTGGCAGCACAGTCAGTATTCGAAGCCATGGGATTAAATGCAAACCATTACCAAAGACAGACGAGAGGTAGGCCATGGGCCTTGGGACATACCAACTCTTAGAGATGGGAAAGATGAAGAAGGGATCCAGCAAAGGAGACTCAAGAGAAAGAGTAACTGCAGTAGAGAGAGTGTCGACAGAGTAGAATTCCAGTAGTGTGTGTGGGGGGGGGGGGCCACTGGGGATTGAACCCAAGGGCATTCTGCCTCCGAACTACATCCCAGCCCTTTTTTTTTTTTTAATCTGGAAACAAAGTCTTGCTAGGCTGATGAGAGAGACTCACTAGTTGCTGATGCTGTCCTCAAACCTGTGTCCTCCTGTCTCAGCCTCCTAGGTACTGGGATTACAAGTGTGCAAGTGTGCGCCACCAAGTCTGGCTCAGTAGGCTATTTTTTTTTTTTTTTCAGTACCCAGGGGTATTCTGCCTTCCAGCTACACCCCCAGCCCTATTTTTTTATTCTGTATTTTGAAACAGGGTCTCAAGTAGCTGTGGCTGGCCACAAAACTGCAATCCTCCTCTCTCAGCCTCCCAAATACTGGGATTACAAGCATGTGCCACCTCTCCCAGCTCAGCAGGCAATTTTTAAAAAAGCTTTTGCAGAAGAGAATAATAAGCTGAGTCCAATATTCTTGAAAGATCAAAAAAGACAAGGACACTGGCCACTGGATTTATCAACCTGGAGGTCACTGTTCTCCTGACAGGTGGTTTAGTAGAAAGACAGGGTTCAAAGCCAGAGAGAATGTCAGGTGGGGTGGGGTGAGAATTAGAGACTGATCATTGGGACAATTTCCAAGTGATTTTGCTATTTAAAAAAAAAAAAACCCGAGGTAGTATCTGGAAGAAACTGCATTTAAGGTGAGAAGACAGCACCTTAAATGGGAACGATTCAACGTGGCAGCTGCATTTGTAGGGAAAAGTGAGGACTTGCTCTGGTAGGTCTAGCTGGATTAGAGTGAGTACAAGAGACCCACTCTGTGGTCTAAGGTGAAGCTCTTTGGGAAAGCTTTCTCACAGATTTCCCTCAGGAGAGAAGGAATGACAGAAATTTCCACGGTCATTTTAAGTATCCAAATTAGAAAGTTGTCTGGCTCCCAAAGAGTTCCAAATCTACAACAGCTCAAAAAGGCATCTTCACAGCAGAGCTATCCCGGCCCGTTTCTTCCAGGGATGAGGCACCAACTTGGCTGTAAGAGTCACCTAGAAAACTTTTGGAAAATTGTTGATCCTCATTGCTAGAAGTTCCATTTTGACAGGTTCTAAGTAAGGTCCCAAATCTGTATTTTTTAAAACACCATAAGAGATTTTAAAGTACAGTTACATTTGAGAAATATTTCCCTACTGTAAACTCTTCCCCATCCTGTTCTCACCCTTTAAAGACTTAGGCAGAAGGAGGATTCTGGCCTGCGAGATACACTATGGAACGTACAAGTTTCTCCTGAGTGACTACTTTGACTTTCACATGTCATGCATTTCAGGTAAAATTTATTGCAGTGACAATTTAGGTACTGGCAGTGAACCACTTTGATAGCAGTCTATCATCTTCTTTCCAGGGAGGCAATACTAGGGATTAAACCAGGGCCTCACACATGCTAGGCAAGCGGTCTATCACTGAGCTACATCCCCAGCCCTTTTTAAAATTTTGAGACAGGGTCTTGCTAAGTTGCTCAGGCCAGGCCTTGAACTTGTGATCCTCCTGCCTCAGCCTCCTGAACAGTTGTGCAACCATGCCAGGCTGCAGTCTTTCTTCTTTATGATGCATAGAGATGTTAAATTCAAAAGGGGACACACATTCCATATCCAAGGGAGGTTGGGGTGACGGGGCTGGCTGAACCCGAACTCCCCAATACTTTTCTCTGTACCAGTGTCCTCTATCATGCAACTTGTATCCTCAAGGCCCTATCCTTGGGCAGGTAAAACTACACATTCAATTTTTAGAAAACTATTGAGGATTTCACAGTGGTATCCTTTACATGCAGATATTGGTTAAGATCCCCTGTAAACTAAGTTTCTCATGCCCTCTGGCTCCTGTCCTCCTCTACCCCCTAACTGCCAATATATAACAAAATAATAAAGGACCACTAGCAATTCGCAGTGGTAACGGACACATCCGGAAGCAAAGAGTTAACTTCTGCTTCAGTACACTCAACAAGATAAGAAAACACTCTTTCTTCTTTGTCTAGAAGCCTAGACTTGTTTAATCCCAGTCTGTGTCGGGTAGTGTTGGCATTTTCAGGGAGGTGCTACATTCTGTTGGTTAACGACCAGTGCAGAAATATTTACTTTTCAGAGAAGAAACTTCAGATATTTTTAAAAGAAAAAATACATATATATGTGGAGGTTTAAGAGCACATGTGTAATGCCCATTTTGTTATCAAAAAACAGAAGGAGGGGGTAGGGGAAGAGAGACGAGAAGGGGAAAGCACAAAGAATGAGATTGAAGACCATTCTTAAAGATCAGACTTGATATTCAGGATTTTAGATTCTCTCACAAGATTCACACCCAACCTACAGGGTGTGCTTCCTTCTGTTTCTGAAACACTGTGTGTCGCTCATCTCACCTCCTCCCAAGATTCAAGCCTTAGGATGCACCTTCAGTAGCGCAGGTCCTAAGACAGGTCAGCAAACTATGGCTCACATACTGATCCATCCTACCACCTAAGTTTGTACATAAAGTTTTACTGAAACAAAGCCACACCCGTTTGCTTGCACACTGTCTGTGGCTGCTTTCTGGCCATACAGGCAGAGCTAAGCAATTGTGGGAGGCAATGCATGGCCAACAAAGCTTAAAATATGCACCATGTGGCCCTTTACAGAAAAACTTGGCTGATCCCTGATGTAAGAAATCAAAGAATATAAAAACAAAGATTTCTACTCTTCTATCTTTTCTACCTCTCACCTGCAGAGCATACTGTTTAAAAATTTGGTGCAAGCCAGGCATGATGGCACATGCTTGTAATCCCAGGACTTAGGAGGCTGAGACAGGAGGATTGCAGGTTCTTGGCCAGCCTCAGCTACTTAGTGAGGCCCTCCACACTTAGTGAGACCCTGTTTCAAAATACAGAACAAAAAATAGAGCTGGAGGTGTAGCTGGAAGGTAGAATGCTCCTGGCTTCAATCCCCTGTACCATAAGTAAGTAAGTAAATAAGTAAGTAAATAAATAAATTGGTGCAAGGAAATCTGAATTTTTCCTTTACTGTCATACATACACACACAGAGGGGAAAAAAGCAGAAGGAAGTATATTCAGAAACTTTACAAGGTTAATGACAACTAAAATACATTTGATACTTAGAATTACTTTTATTTAATAGAAAAAAACTCTTCTAGCAAATACATAGGCAAAAGGATTCACAGTTAAAAGAAGGGGTGGAGATTTGAATCATTTCAAAAATCAGATCTGTAATAATATCCTTTAGCTCTTACACAGCTCATGAAAATGAATCAGTCAAGCAGAAAGACAAGGAAAACAATACTGTTGGAAAAAGTGGCACCAATTTTCCAAGGAAGTCCCCTTCCAGACCCGCCCCAAGCAGTCGCAGTGAAAGGAGGGAAACATTAATCAAGTCAAAGAGCAATCGTAGCTGGGCAGCAGGAGAAATGACATGTTGAAAACTGCAAGTAAAATGGAAAATACGAACAGATCTCATTTAGATCTCTAAGATGAGAACCTCCCTCCCTTGTCCTCTGGGTAGGAATCCAGTCCTTCACACAAGGCCTCCTTGTCCTGCTGCTCTTCTGAGCGGACGGACAATTACATCATGAAAATACCCTGCCAGCTGGCACTCTCTCTACAAGCGACTGATTGTGAGCAGATGCCTTCAGAAGATAAGTATACACCAATATACCCCCTTCTTCATTTTTCGTTCATCCATCCTCTTTGCAGAGGAATGGAAATGCACACCACACACACACTCCTACAGGCACCAGCATCTGTTTCTCCACAGCCCGCATCTCTCCTGGGCTGTGCATGGACTTGTGGCCGCATTCCTGATTAAGTTATGCCCCTCCTCAAGCATCTAAGACGTATGCAATCGCCCCCAGATTACAGGTAAATAATCTTACACTCCTAAATGCAAACATCTGGGGTTTTTACCTAACGATTTAGACTTAAAATTGAGTAATTCCTAGGGTAGTCTCAATTAAGAACATTCAATGGTCTGCTATAACAAAGAAGCAAAACTTTCACCCAGAAGTCAGTCAAAATTACTGGTGTATTTGTTATTTATTTATTTATTTATTTATTTATTTATTTATTTATTTATTTATTTATTCAGTGGTTGAACCATTTATTTAGTGGATTGACTCGGGGCATTCTACCTCCAAGCTACACCCCCAGCCCAATTTTATTTTTATTTTGAAACAGGGTCTTGCTAGGTTGATGAGAGTCTCACTACTGGCTGAGGTTATCTTTGAACCTGAGATGCTCCTGTCTCAGTCTCCCAAGTACTGGGATTACGGGCATGCACCACCACACCTGGCTGGTATATTTAGTGTTATAAATTAAATAGTTATTTTAAAATACTTTTTCTAATTAAATCAAATCACCTTCCCATTGATATATGTTAGCATTCCAGAAACTGTTTTAAATTTCTCTCCAATTGGAAAATAGCAAAGAATTTGGCAGATAAGTATTAAATGTCCCTTTCTAGCAAGGAATAAATTCTTGTGATCACTCCCAAAATTGTTTTATAAATTATATATGCCAGATTCAGTGAGGGCCTGTTGAGGGCAATGAGAAGGTCACCTGAAAAATTCTTACACAGCATATTTCAGGTAGATTCCCAGTACTTCAAAAGCACGAGCGCCTCTTATCTGTTTCCCCCTTTACATTGAGAGCAAACATTCAGCAGTGATAGCAGAAGAAATGTTCCTCAAACCCATCCTTTGTGATATTTCAAACAGACAGCACTGAGTTCTCCCCCGGGGAGTACTCACATGCCCCCACAATGGGACTTGTTCTACCTTTCTATTTACATTCTGGAGAACAGCCAAAGTCCTCTCCAGCTCTCTTTGATCTGATGCCAGAGACCTGGTATCCAAAAATCACCTAGAAGAAATTCTCTTAGGAGCCCCATAACTAAAAGGGAGTTAGGATGGCGATGGAAAATCATCTACACACGAGCCCTGTATCATATCGCCACTCAGCTTCGGAGTCCTTGCGGTTACCAGATCTAATGCAAACTCCTCAGTCGTATCACAGAAAGGCATCCCTAAGTCTGAACCGCTGTGCTCCATTTCCTCTCTGCACACCTCACTGAAGGCTCTCCAACATAAATGAAAGCTTTACTCCAGTCCTGCCGTCTTCGTTAGCCACACACCGCTTCTCCTCTCTAAGCCGTTCTCTAGCCTCGCTCCTTCCACTCCCTGTGTATCTTTCCAGGTCTAGTTCAAGTACCATTGTCTCTAAGATACTTTCAATTCATGTTATCATTTCACTTTTCTGAACATAGCACGTATTATCCAAACCATATAATCCACTACTTGAGTATTTGCTCCTTTGTGTAAGTTTCTGTGCCTCAACAAATGTTTAACTTATTCAAAAGCAAGAAATCTATCTATAATATTTGGTATCTTCCTTCTTTTTTTGTGTGATACTGGGGACTGAACTCAGGGGCATTCTACCTCCGAGTTATACCCCCAGCCCTATTTTTTATTCTTTATTTTGAAACAGGGTCTCCCTAAGTTGCAGGGGGCCTCACTAGGCAGCTGAGGTTGGCTGAAAACCCGGATCCTTCTGTCTCAGCCTCCCAAATGCTGAGATTACAAGCGTGTGCCACCACGCCCGGCTTATTTGGTATCTTCTACAATAGCAGTTTTTTCAAGCTTTTCTGATCATCACACATAGTTTGAAAAAAAAAAAAAAAAAAAAGCACTTTATCTCACAATCCTGAACATATACAAACACACATAGGTGAAACTCAAGTTTGAGAAAACAAAATACTACTATCTAGGATTCACTCTGATAGTCATTCTATTTTCCATTTCAATTATTAGAAGAGGCTGGTTGTGGATGACTACGTAGATGTCATGACATTAGGGAGTTGTAACAATCTGAAAAATACTACTCCACAGTTTCCAGGGCACTGTCTTTGGCTCAAACCAGGTACTCAATGAGTATTTATTCATAGTAGATTGACACATCTACTGCATACAACAGGTTAGAAACCTACAATGAAAAGTTTTCTGGATATCAAAATAAAGCTTGATGATGATACCTTTTGAGACCTTCTTCCAGTGATTTTAAAAAAACAGACGACATTAAAAAAAAATGACCTTTGTATATGACAGCCTTTAACAAAATGAGAAAAAAATGTTCTTTTTCCTAGTGCTAAATTACAAAAATCTCATTCATGACTTAGAAAGCCTCAAGTTTCCAACCCTACATAAATTAATCTTCCCAAATAAGTTGTTTTCAGCAGCTCTGGTTCCCAGATCTCCTCCAGCCATGACCATGTGATAAGCTGTCAGTGTAGTGGCAAGGGCTCCTCTCTGTGCGCTTGACGGATTGATGCCTACTGCTTGGGTGAGATTTCTACTCTAGAAAAAACACTGGACATTTATGGAGAAACTCAGTTCCCCATGTCTTGTGCTCACAGCCCCCTTCATTGGATTATCAATACCTGTCCTTTTAACATGTGTTTATTTTTTGCATTTTTATATGTCTCACACACACTACTAGAAGCTTTTGAGGTCTAAGACTCTTGTTCCCTGCTGTCCCTTTGCTTTGAAATATGTTTTGTTGTTGTTGTTGCCTTTTATAGAAATAAAAGGGACTGACTTCTAAAATAAGCAGAAAGAGTGAACCTGGATGAGTCTGGTTTGTTGTCAGGTTAATTCACTAAATGCTCTGTTCATTTTACAAACATATCCTAAGATTTTCTGTGTACCAGGCAATAGGTTCAGCACTGAAAATCCAGGGATGAAATATTAGTGGGTCTCTGCCCTAAAAGAATTCCAAATAAAAGGTGAAGGAAGACACAAAAAATGAAAATACAAAGTGAGAGAACTCTACCAGAGAGTAAAGAATACCATACATCTACTTTCTCCTGTGTAAAACAGTTCAGAGAAGATGAGTTTTAAAAATGAATACATCTAGCTCCAAAAAGCTTGATCCTACAACCGTCAAGGACATTACTGTCAGGGACATTTCTGAGAATACGTTCTTCATCAGACCTTTTCACTATTTTCCTTTCTTATAACATTCTTAAGAAATGCTAAAATGCCACAGGGACAGATGTGGCAAGATACGAAGCATCTCAGACAGCAGATTTTCAATGAAGTTCAGTTTTGTCATGACGTACGCAATCTTCTGAACCTCCACAATGCTTTCACCAGTGTTCTCTGCTCAGTCGACTCTCATGTGCCCAGACGCAAGAAGCCTGCGTGCAGTAATTTGCAAAGGATAACAGAAGGTAACATTCAAGGGTTAAACTTTTTTTTTTTAATTGACTGAGCACAGAGTTCTCAAATAGTTGCTTCTATCTTTTGGATGAGAAAAGAATAACTCTTGGTTTCTACGTCCACAAAAGATCAATCTCCAGGCTCAAAACAAACATCTCCCTCCGCACTTACCCACAAGGACAAGTGGCAAGTAGTGCTTCAGAGTAAGTTCTCCCAAAGCAAAAAGAATGGATTGCCTGCATTTGGAAACATAAATGTCTGGATGCCTTTGAAAATTTGCCCAATCTACAAAATAGTAGAACTAAACTGAACTCCTACTACTACTTGGCTCATGCATTCTTCCACAAGTCTGGAACAAAGACCTCATTGACTTACGCATGTAGGTGGATCAGAGTTGCAATGCAGCCGTGTAGCACATTACTGCACAGTGATCCCACCCCGATAAGTCAAGGGAGCTTTCTCTACATTTGCCTCCCAGCTTTCCTTCCTTCCTTCCACTTAAAAATATACTTTTAAGTCTACCATTTAAACTAGTTGTGTAATTTAGAATAAAACAGGCCTGCCTATATATTTTAAAACAGATACAGGCATTTGGCTGCTTATACTCAGTGCTGCACCCAGGCCTTCCTAGGGCTCCCCTAAAAGGCCAGACTAAGTGGACACACATGTATGCTAAGAGTCCAATAAAATATTTTTTAAATTTTGTTTTGAAACAGGATTTCATTAAGTTGTGGAGGGCCTTGCTTAAGTTGCTGAGGTTGGCCATGAACCTGTGATCCTCCTGTCTCAGCACCCAAGTACTGGCATTACAGGCGTGTGCCACCATGCCAGGCTCAAAATGTTGTTTTTTTTTTTAAAGTTTCCAACCCAGTAAAACCACCAATCAGGGTGGGATTGCTAAATCACACCCAGTGTAACCACCAACACAGAGTAGGATGTGCTGACAAAGGCACAAACAGACAAAGCCCAAACAGATGATTTCATAAACTGAAAAGGTAGTTGCCATCAAATTTTAGATTTCTTCTTCCAAGTTAGTGATAAAGTATAAGTGGGTGGGGTTTTTTTGTTTGTTTGTTTCGGTTTGAGGTTTTTCTGATACTAGGGTTCAACTTAGGAACATTCTACCTCTGAGCTACAGCCCCAACCATTCATTCATTCATTTATTTAATTTTAATTTTGAAACAGGGTCTTGCTAAGTTGCTGAGGGTCCCTAGGTTGTGGAGTCTGGTCTCAAACCTATGATCTTCCTGTCTCAGCCTCACAAGTAACTGCAATTATTACAGGCATGTGCCACCAGGCCTGGCCAAGTGGGTGGTTTTGACACAATGGAACAATATAACATACACCCTCGACTGCATTTCCTTTCATTGCTTCTCCTGATGTTTTAGTCTACGAATTTTAAGAATATTTCCATTGAGTAAAATGCCTGGCATTGTCACTCTTAATGTCAGAATTTAAAAAGGAAGCATTGTATGGAACCCAAAAGAAATTATATGAATATATGTACAGATAAGTACACAGACTGGGACTAGATACCACGTGCACACAGATATAATGAAAGGCTTTCTCCAAATCTCCCTTTCATAAAAGGGAAAACTACTTTGTCTTCCAGTTCTTACAAAGCTTCCAAGTTACCTCATTTTAGACCACATGCTACTATGGGGAAATCAAATTAGTTTGAAGTGACCTCTCAAATAACAACAAATTTTGGAAGTTTATACAGCACATATAGTAAAAGGATTTGCTTTTGTCTTATTTTTAAGAGGCAAAAACTAACTCATTTATGGAATGACTCCTAGAAGGTATGTCTTTAAAATTAAAAGTGCTGAAAACTGTAAATAATAAGCCCTTTAAAGAATATTTTACAAGGCAGGATGGTACGTGGTTATACTGTGAAGATCCCACATATAAACTAATAGGGACTCCATCTGAGAAACACCCACCAGTTAAGCAAACAGTACCTACACCCAAGTTCCAGGCTCAGGAGATACTGGCCTGTGGACGGCAAGCCGGCCGGCCGCTTGCTCAGGTAGGCCTCTTACAGTCAGTCAGGGGAAGAGCGCCTTGCTTGAGCTACTTCCACCTCGTCCCATTTTCTTTCTACTTTACAAAAGGAAAATCAGCTTTAAATGCAGATCAATCATCATCAACACTAATACAGTCAGTGAAGGGCATCTGAGCAATGCTATAGAACCCATTCATGAGGGTAACACACGCACACGTGCACACACACACAAATCAACTTTTTTTTTCTCTTTATCTGACTTGCATCAATTCAAAGAGTTATTTCACTTTCTTCCTCCAAGACCTCCCAGCTGCACAAGTCACTATAAAGATGAAAAATGCTGACCAGGCCAGGTTCACTGACAGCAGGAACATGCACATTTGCCTACCTTTAGCGTATCACTAGCAGCACAGATGATAATACTGTCCTCGCAATGCCCACGCTGGTGGAAACTCATGAGAAACACCCTACGTCCACGCCACAGTTTTCACTTAGACTCCCAGCACTGAGATATGCTTGCCATGGTTGACACTGATACTAATCAACCCCCAAATGGTACCACCTTTAGAGGCCCAGACACATATCTAAAGTGACAGATATTTTCATCATCAATACCAGTGCTATAAAAACATTAACGTGGCCCCATTTCTAAGAATGATTCTAAAATGCTGGAGAGTCTTTGCCCTTCAATTCCCCTTTGCTAAGTCATGCTTTTTCTCCATTTAACTTAGTATTAAGAACTCTAACGTTGAGGGTGTAGCTCAGTGGTAGAACCAGTCTCTATAGTAGAGACTCTCTACTATAACACTGGTTCATTATTTTAAGCTAAATCATCTGATCCATAGGTTTCCAAAGTCAAATTAAAAAATTTAGTTTTGAGCCGGGCGTGGTGGCGCACGCTTGTAATCCCAGCATTTGGGAGGCTGAGACCAGAGGACCCGGGTTCGCGGCCAGCCTCAGCTACCTAGTGAGGCACTCCGCAACTTAGTGAGACTCGGTTTCAAAATAAAGAATAAAAAATAGGGCTGAGGGTATATCTCGGAGGTAGAATGCCCCTGAGTTCAATCCCTAGTACCGCAAAAAAAAAAAAAATTTAGTTTTTATCAGTCCATCAAATGCTGAGTAGGTTCTAGAGAACCGACTTGCACTAATCAAACTGAACCAAGCTGATTTATATGAGGGAAACAACCACATGTAAATTGTCAATGAAAGCTCCTTCTGTGGCACGATGGGAGCAACATCTGCACAGGGCAAGTCCTCACAGAAGACCGAGGTAGAGATCAGAAAGTAGCTTGGTCTGCAGAGAACTGGAGCAAATGAGAGTCGAACATTTTTAGGCAACAGTTCTACCAAATGATGGCAAAATGCCCTCCTCTATCTACTCCAGCATTAGTTCTCTAAAAATAATCAGACTACTTGACTAAAATTAGAGCACTCTCTCTCCCGGAGAGTGGGATGAAGATTAACATTTTTATTCTTCATTTCTCCTTCTTCAATATTCCTTATATGTCACTAAGCTTCTGTTACTATAATTTCTTAAATTAATTACATAGCATAATCTCCTTAATCTCACAGTGTGGCCTTTAAGCCGTAACATAAGAATACATTAAAATTACTCCATCTATTAAAGGTTTAGTTTTCTCACCGTGGCTCCAGATTTGGGGATCCAAGGATCCCATCTCATTCATTTAGCTGTTGGGCTTAAGTGTACCTTTAAAAACAATTAACATTCCAGTGTGATATATATTTTTCCAGCTAATGCCTTATCTCCAGATGTAGAAAATCACAGGATCCATAACTAGTTAAGAATAATAAATATAAAATTTCTGTTATGTATAATCTTTCTGAACCAATACCTTTTATAACTTCAATGTGTCTAAGATACCAAGGGAAAAAAGTATACTAAAATGCACACACACACAAACAAACAAAAAGCAAAACTCCTATTAAAAGTTAGGAAAAGCATAACTCCAGAGTTGAACAAATTTAACAGAAAACTTTATTGCCCCCAAACAAGTAAATTCTAAACAGATAAAAGAGAATACTGGACAGAGCTAGTCAACAGAAGCAAGAGTACTGAGCAAATGCTGCTGGGCGTGGTGGTGCATGCTTGTAATCCCAGCATTTGGAAGGCTGAGACCAGAGGATCCGGGTTCACGGCCAGCCTCAGCTACCTAGTGAGGCACTCTGCAACTTAGACCCTGTTTCAAAATATAGAATAAAAAATAGAGCTGGGGTATGTATAGCTCAGAGGTAGAATGCCCCTGAGTTCAATTCCCAGTACCGCAAAAATAAAAAAGAAAATGCTATAGAACTATTCTGCCAGGTACTTCAAAGGAATCCCCTCTTCGCTAAAACTTTCGGCAAGTACACATGCTCTGCAAAAGGGACAGACAGACAGACATGCTAGAGACAAGGTAGGTTTGAGATTATTTTCATTAGTTAGATCCTTTCTTTAGCTCTAAGTTAGACAAAAGCAACCCACACTCTTCTCCAAAGTAGATTTTCATTACACCAGTTACCAAAACAAACTCATGAAGCACTGTAATGAAAAAAAAAAATCAGTTACCAGGTAACAGCTAAAGTCAATAGGTCCTTCCTTAACTAGTTGGGCATGAATTGAGCTGTTTACCATGTTTAAATATTTAGGGCAAAAGCCAGGCGTGGTGGTGCATGCCTGTAATTCCAGGCATTAGGAGACTGAAACTGAAACAGAAGGATCCCATGTTTGAGTACAGCCTCAGCGAGTAATGAGACTCTCATCAACCTAGTGAGACCCTGTTTTAAAAAAAAATTAGGTCAAGTATTAGAAGGTGAAGAAGAGGGACATACTTGGTTATCTAAGAGAAAAAGTAATTTTTTGCATATGCACAAGTGAATTTGCAAATGCTAAGTGATTTTATATATATATTTTTTCCAAATCAGAGCTTCATAACTAACATTCAATAACTAACAGCAACCCAAAACATTAGAGAGTACATCCACACACTGAATTGACAACTGAAATGGTAGGAAGGCAAGTGGCAGACTGGCTTTGCCCTGATATGTTACAGCTGAAACAGGGTCCCCAAACAGTCTACAGTGGAAACAAAGGTCTACAGTGATCCCATGGTGGAGCATGCTGGTGTGTGAAGGCTGGTACTCCGCCATCACAGAACAAAGCAGGAGGAAAGAGGTGACCCCTCCTGCCTTCCCATCCCAGCTCGGTCCCACGGCTTCCCCAGGCTGGTGCACAAAGATGGCAAAGGAGGATGAACAAAGGAGCAGTCGTGGACAACATCAACGATCAAAATGAAAGAGTATTCTCCCAAAATCCCCATTTTTCATAAAGAATCCCATAGTAGCACTCTTTTGTTCCTCTCTGCTAAAACATGAAAATGGTAAAACTCAACAAAACAAAATGATCTTCCCTGATTGAGGACAGAGACAAATGGAAGGGAGCTGACGGCACCGATGTGAAGTGTACGTGACCAACTCAAAGAGACTGGCAAGCAAGCAGCCTTCCCAAGGGCCAGTGCATTTGCCATTTCTATCCCTCTTTACTACTATGAAGTCAGACTTACAGATTCACTGTTGGGAAGAAGTTGCTAAGTGAGAAATTAATGTCTGCTCCTTATTCATTGCTATAAGATCTGGTAAAACAATGGAAGGAGGTTTCATGATAACTGCTTATGACAGCTGCAGAAACATCTGTAGAAACCGGCCAGACACTTGATGTCAAATCCAATGATTCCAGGAGGCCTGGTGCACCGAGAGATTAAGAAACTGTTACTTTACCTCGCTAGCTCTTCCTCTTCCCACAGGAAGTGCTGAGAGTCACAACCCGAAACTCTCAAGCACCAGAACTTGAGGATTTGTTTGAAAGGAAATGAAGCTTTAAGCTCTCCAGGATATGAGAGAATTTTTCTCCAAGTGCTCATAGCCACTTGTTCCATTTCACTGTACTACATGAATTAACATCACACCTGACATGGGCTAACTCCAGAAGATGTAAACTCCCTCTCTCTCGGGGAAGGGGACGAAGGAAAGGAGTCCAGACTGCTGCTACCAAAAAGGAGTAAACAAGATGGTCCACTGGGATGTGGAAGAAGAACACATTAGAGACGCCACTTGTATTTCATTTTGCCTCATCCTTCTAGACTTCCAATTTCCTGTACTTGTAATGTACACATTACTACACCACATGTGTGTATTATTTATAAGTCAACATACAGATGGTATGTCTGTGGGCCATGCGGTATTTTACTAATAGTGCACTTGATCAAAACAGTTTAGAGTCTGCAGTAACAGACAGCACTGAGAACTGGGGCTTGTGACGGGACTCAGCATCAGATAACACCTTGAGATAATCTAAGAGTTCACATTCTAATAACATCCTTTTATTCTTGCTCAAGTGTATCTATAATTTTAATAACCGATCTTAAAAATACATTCTGTTAGACAAGAAAAATATAAGCAGCATCAAACCTTGTTTGGGGGGAGGAAAAAAATTCTGAGAGTAGTACTGGAGATGGAGCCCTGGGCCTTACGCATGCTGGTCAAGTACTCTACCACTGGGCTACCCCCCAGCCCATGTTTTCCTTTTAAAACTACATCAGATAAAGGCCAAGGTGTATACACAAGACAGATAAATGGAAGAAGTTTCAGTTACCTCAATACAGCTACCTGACATTCAGGTGAAGTTTCATCTTTCATTCTAAATAGAAAATTTCCAAGATTTTTTTCTATAGATGCCAATAAATTATGAATTTAAAGGTATAAAACTAATAGGTCAGAATAGGGGGGAAAAAAGAACTTTTCATAATAAAGACTCCAGCCAACTAAAGAACTTCCTTAAGCTAATAAACGATACTGACCAAAAACAACAATAACAACAAACCTTTAGCAAAACCATACTTAATGACAAGCTGAATTCCCTTTAAAATGGAAAAAAAACAAAAAACCTCTGAACTCTTTGACATCATATGAAGACCTAACCAGTGAAGTAAGATAAGAGAAAGTCCAGGATTAGAAAAAATATTTATGGTCAACAAACAAAAGATGCTCAGGCTTTTTTTTGGGGGGGGGGGGTACTGGGGATTGATACCAGGAACAATCTACTCCCAGCTACACCCACAGCCCCTTTATTTATTTATTTATTATTTATTTATTTTGAAACAGTGTCTTGCTAAGTTGCTGCAGGTCTCACTAAGTTGCTGAAGTTGGCCTTGAACCTATGATCCTCCTGTTTCAGCCTGCCAAGTACTGGGATTACAGACATGCAATATCATGCCTGGCCTTGCTCAGGCTTTTTTAACTAGTGAAATAAAAACCACGAGATACTTTTTTACAACCTCTAATTGGTGAAAACTAAAAGATCAAAATGTAGTATTACTGAAAATGAGGTTGCAGTGTGCTTCCCCACACTACCATACACACACACACACACACACACACACACACACACACACACACACACACACATTCACATACATGCAGTGTTCCGTTTTCACTTCAACCAGCTGCCCTGCTCTGCAGCTCTGACGCTAAGCACCTGAGTCAGCCTGGAGTGCGCAGGTTTAAGGCTGAGTCCTCCACAAGGCTGCCCTTTCTTCAGATGCCAGCCACACTTCAGGAGTCCCAGGGCCACCTACACTTCTGACAAACTGGACACAAGTTTGGGGGTTTCCACAATCCCCACAGGTTCAAAAACTCACAAAAATGACACTCATACCTCAGAGAAGTGCCAAATATATGATGATAGTTTTATTAGAAAGGAGACAGCTCAGAAACAGCCAAACGAAGGAGCGTGCAGGGTGAGTTCTGGGGGCACGGTGGACACGGAGCTTGGTGCTGTCTTCTCGTGGAACCGGTGCTTCGCCCAGAATGCTAATCACCCTCCCACCGACCAGAAGTTTCCCTGGCCTCCATGTCTAGGTTCTTATCAGGGTTTCATTGCATGGTCGTGACTAAGTGATTGGCCATGTGATTAAACTCAGCACCCGGCTCCTACCTGCTGCCTCAGAGGTCTGGCTGCCCCAAGGCTCCAACCCTTTAATCACAGGGCTGGATCTTTCTGGTGACCGGCCCCCATGCGAAAGCTATCTGGGGCCCACCATGACTTACTGAATCCACAAAACAAGCACATTCCTACCACAGAAGATTCCAGAGGGTTTGAAGTTCTGTGCCAGGACTCAAGGACAGAGATAAGATATGTTCTTTCTTATACCACATGCAGTAGTACTTCAATGCTCTTAGTACCTCAGTTTACATAACCTACAGATTAAACAGATTGGGAGGCTGACTTTTAGTAACTTTTATAGAAAGAAAATTCCACAAAGCAAACCATGGTTGACAATTTGGATCACACCCAACTCATACAGAAGTTGAGGTCTAACTCCTAGAAATGTTATTCACATTCTCTTCATGACACAAAGAATCTAAACTTTACAAGTAGTATTTCTAGTTCAACACTAATGCTTTTTTAAAGTTCTCATATATATTTGATTCTTAAATTCTGATGTAGGGAGATGTTCTTTAGATAACAGTAAACAAGATAAAGTAAAAGGACATAGATCAAAAGTAAATTTAAAAAGCAAAACTTCAGTTGTGATAGTATTAAAAGAAAACACTGAACAAGGATGCTACAAAAATGTCCAAAAGACATTTGTTCACCCAAGTATACTGTCTCCCAGCTCCCAGCTTTAATAATACGGCAACATTCTCTCCCACCATTTCCCCCCTTCAAGTGAGGCATTCACTTTGGAAAGCACCGTTCCTATAACAGGTCCTTGCAAAAGGGCTGCAGTGGTGAAGAAGGGGCTCCTGGCTCTCACCTCCGGACCGTAAGGAAGCAGGCAGACATTCAAAGCGCTCCCTGCAGACTTTGCAAGGATCACTTCAATTAAACGTCCCCGAGCCTCACCGGCTTTGGAATGTTCTGGAACAAGATTTCATCTACTCTCAGGTCACTACGGTCACGTATCACAAATGATGCCCCAACTAGCAGACTCAAGAGAGTTCAGAAAGTCAAACTACCTATGTGGTAGTATAGCTTCTCACAAACTAAACAGCAATTCCTTTAATATTTTTAAAAAACATTTTTAAAAGCATAAAAATTCCCCTGTTCACCAGACATCTTAACTATGACTGGGACCAATAAGCTTCTACTTTAAGTAAATGTGATTCTCATTGTTCGTGGTATTTATTCTATGTTTTAACACTGAATTAGAGAATTCAGAACCATTGCTTCTGGAAGAAATACAGGATTCACTGCCTATAGGCCTCTGGTCACAATATTTTCAGAAATAAGCAATACATAACCTTGTTTTGTGTTTCTGTTTAAGAGACACTTTATTTAATATATATTGTCAGTCCACTAACATTGACCAACAGCATTATAAACTAATGCTTGAACAAAACTTACCTAACACATGTACTTTCTCCCTAAGGGATATACTTTCTCATGCTTGGGAACACTAGTCAGCACTTTGACACCACACTGGAGGGTCAATTTAGGCACTGAAATCAACTAAAAGCACAAAAACACAGTAAGTGTAGCACTAAAGAGAGCAAGAAAGGCAGTCACTTCCTCTGATGTCAGCTGAGAACACGGGTGTTGGGGGACTCAAAATGTTCACTGCTCTGTGCATGCCCCCAAATGACCCAAAAAAAGTGACTACTGATGCTGGGGTTACAAATAAAGTTCAGCAAGTAGGCGAGTATGCAAATACCGAGCCTGCAAATAATGAGGATGATATTAGAGTCTACACATGTACCTGCAAGAGCAAGAGCCATAGTTATCATCTGAAGTCTTCCAAAAAATACTGGCTGTACTAGCTTACAATATTTAAAGTACTGCTGCTGTACCAGGGTAGGTTCAATTTTCCAGTGAGAAACCCCATAGGATAAGAGCTACAGAACAGCGTCAAGCATTTCCCTCCACCTGCATGTAGACAAAATGTTCATCTCTACACACACAGCTCCAAGTTACTCATCACATCCCTTCCTGCGTCTATCACCAGTTCCCAAGGATGACGATGATGACCACACACACACACACACACACACACACACACGCTTTCAAACAGAAGAGAACTTTGAGAAAGGTTTCCTGGATCAGCTTTTGTGAGACACAACAAATAAATAAATAAAACACAAAACTGGTTTCCTGGCATATAAAACGCGGTTTCCTCAACAGCAATCTTTAAAAATGCTGTTACTTAGTATAGAGACACAGCAGGTGGCAGGCTGTGATGAAACGGAAATGGGAATGAGTGTCTCCCACGCACACTTGCAGACCACCGCAGGGAACAATCAGCACACAGCCCGACTCTGTCACCCGACAGCCACCACCTAGAATGTCTCCTCTTTAACTCACCCCTGTTCGCCACTCCCCTTCCACCTGTCCGACAATTCTTTACATATTAGCGGAAGAAATTTGCCAAGGGTGACATTACAATGGGGGAACTGAGAACTATTTTGAGAAAGACCCCACTGAATCCAAGTAGGAAAAAAAAAAATCCCTAAATTAAAATCGTATCTTCTCCTTCAGCCCTAAATGAAAATAGTTCAAGGAACGGCCAAACTCTTTCTCCTAAGCACCTCCGATGACTACGGTTTTCCTAATTACAAACTAGATATAGCATTTACTCTGGTCATTTTAGAAAATACAAATCTGGTCATTTCGTTCCCTTGTTCAGAATCTTTCAATATTTCCCAAAGCATTCTGGAATAATAAAAAAAACTTCGTAACATGGCATAAAAGATGGTCAAGAACCTCTTAGGTGATTCTACACTCACCTGACAACCCAGAACGCTCATTCATGTGTCCATTCACTCATTCTTGGCAGAACTACTTATGAAGAGCCTACATGTGCTGGGTTCTGTGCCATCCAAGCTGGTTTCCTTATCTATCTATCTATCTATCTATCTATCCACCATCTATCTATCTTGTGGTGCTGGGAATTGAACCCGGGGGGGCATTCTACCCCCAGCCCATTTTTTAATTTTTTATTTGGATACAGGGTCTCACCAAGTTGCTGAGAGCCTCAGAAGTTGCTGAGGCTGACTTTGAACCTGTGATCTTCCTGTCTCGGGTCCCAAGTACTGGGATTACAGGTATGCACCACCACGCCCGCTCAAGCTACTTTAAAAAGACTCAGCCCAGGCCATTCTCTCTGGAGGTTCAGTGCCTTTGCCCATGCTGTCCACTTGAAAGGCCCTCAATATCTCTTTCTCCTTTTACTTCTAGTTCTCAGCTCTGGTGGCTACCTGGAGAAGTCTTCAAAAAACAAAGAAATCCTGGAGAGAGACATGGGGATGGCCAGTGTGCTAGAGCATGCATCCTTCTGAAGGTGAATGTATGTAATACAACTTGGAGAGGGAGAAAAAGAATGCAGACAGTCCCCAAGCCCATAGGACTATAACCCAGAGTCTGGTTAGTAGCCCACTAGAACAGCCAGTTGAGGGGAGAGCCGAGTACTCCTAGCACCTCCCTGCCCAGGCAGGTCTCCTGTGCCAATCTGGGGGTTGCTTCCTGGGGACCTTACTTTGACAAACCTGTGAAATATAATTTCAAAAGCCTTTTATACCTCCAACGGGCTTCATCCGAGCAGGAAACGTATGCTACTGAAATCATTAGTCATCATAATGACTGGAAGACAGTTATTTTCTCATTTTTTCTTCAAATGAATCTCTCATTTCAGGTAAGCTATGATCAGGAAGTACAGGTTAACCATAGAGACAAAAGAGCAGCAATTCTCTGATAAGGAGCCGGGCATGGTGGCGCACGCTTGTAATCCCAGCATTTGGGAGGCTGAGAACGGAGGATCGGGGTTCTCGGCCAGCCTCAGCTGCTTAGTGAGGCCCTCCGCGACTTAGTGAGATCCTGTTTCCAAATAAAGAATAAAAAATAGGGCTGGGGATATAGCTCTGAGGTAGAATGCCCCTGAGTTCAATCCCCAGTACTTAAAAAAAAAAAAGAAAAGAGAGAGAATTACCTGATAAGCCCACCTTTCAGGTTGCCACCAGCACCTTCAATTGGGAACTTCCTTAACCTGATATCTACAAAAAGCCTGCAGCAAATATCACATTGGGCACTAAAATATGAAAAGCATTCCCTTATTTAAATTCAAGAACAAAGAATGTACACATATTTCCTTTTAGGTAATATCTATTAAAATATTAAATATTAAAATATTTTTAAACTGGGGGAGGGGGGGTTGAACATTCTACCTACAAGCTATACCCTGGCCCTTTCTTATTTTGAAACAAGGTCTTGCTAAATTCCTGAAGGTCTCACTATGTTGCCGAGGCTACTCCCCAAACCTGTGATCCTCCTGTCTCAGTCTCCCAAATACTGGGATTATAGGCATCCATTACCACATCCAGACTCCTTTACCTGTTTTAAAATTGGGTTACTTTTATCTATGGGGGAGGGTACTGGGGATTGAACCTAGAGGTGTTCTAACATTGAGCTATACCTCCAATCTTTTTTTTTAATTTTGAAATGAGTTCGCAGTTACCACACCCTAGCCTCAAACCTGCTATCCTCCTGCCTCAACCTCCCAAGTACTGGGATTATAGGCATGTCCTACCACACCCAGCTGCTTTTATCTTTTTACTGTTGGGCTTGTAAGAATCTTCGTATGTTCTGGATACTAGATCCTTATTATATATATCATATTTTCTTTTTAATCTGTGGACTGTCTTTTCACTTTCCTGATAGTGTCCTTTGAAGCATGACAGTTTAATTTTTATGAAGTATGTAGCCTAGAAACCAATTTATCACTATGCTAAGAAACCATTGCCTGATTCAAGTTCATGAAGGTTTACCATGTTTTCTTCTAAGAGTTATATAGTGCTACCTCTTACACTTAGGTCTTTGGTGCATTTTAAGTTAATTTTTGTATATGGTGTGAGGTAGGAGTCTATCTTTAGTCCTTATTCATTTGTACATGGAGATCCAGTTGTTTCAGCATAATTCTTTCCCACGTTGAAGAGAACATTATTCTTACTATAATTACCACTACGACCAGGCATTTTTTGATACCATTAGGCTGTGGGATAGGAATGAGATATGAGATACAGTGGTATACCACTGATGAGAATGTGTATCATTTTTAAATGAAATCATTTAAATATTAATCTTCTTAGCAAACTCCTACACATCCCTCAAGAAGCTAAGATGAGATAATTATTAGAATGCCTTCCCTAACACCTGCTGGGTTATCTGCCTATTCTTTCTGTGTATCCAGAGGACTCTTCTTATTGCACACACCCAACTATATGAGTTCCTCACGTAGCAGCTTTCTAGGCTACATTCTTCAAAGGCTTATCTTCAGAGCTTCCTGCAGTTCGGCACATGGTTGACTTTCAATAAATATCTACTCGATCAACCAACGAACATTTCAAAATTGTGTGAGGATCAAGTTTAAGAACTGAGGATACCAACACTCACTTCTTTCCACCTCCCCCATTTCCCACTCTCAGATGAGGGATCAAAACTTGGAACTTGCATTTTCATCAATTACTGCCCAATATCTAAAACACAAATATTCAAATGCATCATTATCTTAAAATCTTAACTTTGCTTGGGGTAACAATAAGAGCTAACCCTGAGTACTCGTAATGTGTCAAGCACAAGGATTTCTTCATTTAATCTTCCTAACAATGGTTTGAAACAGAGTATTAACAACCTCATTTTAAACATAAGTAATTGAGAAGAAAGTAGGACTTGAACCCAGGCAGCTGGGCTGTAAGACCCTCAAAAATTTTTCCCTGATATCAAGAGCTTTCTTGAGATGTCTCAATTTTTTCCGTTCAAATCAAAACAACTAAGCACCAATTATGATTAAATATATTTCAGTTAATTTCAAAGGAAAATACTGACAGGCATGTTTTGAACCCTGAAAAAGAGAGTAAAATTTTAAACACTATATGTTGCTTCTATGTAGAAACTACATGTAGCCATTTACTGTCAAACTATTTTTGCATTTTGTGAAAAAAGAGGCAACATTAAGATATCAATAATAGAAACTAAGAGCAGAAAATATGTAATAAAATACTCTCATGGGCTAAGACCAAAAGTTAAAAGAACCTTTGAAAGTGTGTAGAATGGGAACAATATATGTGAAGTCCTGTAGGAAAATAAACCTCCTACTGAAGTTTCTCAATACTGTACTAAAATTGAGTCAAAATATACATTAATTTAAATAGAAAATAATGAGGTAGGAAAACCAGTATTTACTTATTCTGTTTCTAATGCATAAAAAATCAGAGACACTGAGGTAATGACAAAAGAAAGAGAAAATGAAATGACACTGTGTGTATACCCTTATTCCAGAAATGTCACACCCTGCTATAATTAATGGCAAATCTGTGAGCACAGGTTCAAGTGCAGCTCGGGAAACTGTTTCTAAGCTGTTTGTTTCTTAACTGTAAAAATAGAAACACTTGTCCATAATCTCTTATCCTTAAATCTAAAATCTAAAAAGCTCTGCAAATCAGATGGTTTGGGGTTTTGTTTCTAAGAGTTTTATTTTTGTTCTTTTAAGTAAGCAGCAAACTCCTTTGGCAGGAAATTCATTTGTACCAAAACCTGACCTGAAACGACATTGGAGCTATTTATAGTCATTATCCCACATAAGGGAGGACTTTTCTATACTCCACTGAAGAGTGAGTCATGCGCTCAAATATGGGGTGCTTAGCCAAGCACTGCTGGGGGAGGGGGGTGACATAATACAAAGTATATACATTTTGTTACCATTCTAAAAACTAAGAAGTCAGGGGGTTTTTTTGGTTTTTTTAATGGTACTGGGGATTGAACCCAGAGGTAGTCTACCTTCAAGCTACACCTCCAGCCTGATTTTATTTCTTATTTGGAAACAGAGTCTCACTTGGTTGATATAAGTCTACTTGCTGAGGCTATCCTAGAACCTGTGATCCTCCTGTCTCAGCCTCCCAAGTACAGGGATTATAGGTATGGCAAAAATCATGAATCCTGAAACACATTTTGCCCCAAGAATGCTGGCTATGGGATTATACACCTGCAATAATTTAATACCTACGTTAGAGTGGTTATGAAAATAATGGACATAAAATACTAACAACAGCACTTGCACACAGTAGGTCTTCATTAAGAGTCAGTGGCTACTGCTAATCTTCCCAGGTGAATTTTTTTTTTTTTTTTCGGTACTGGGGATTGAACTCAGGGGCATTCTACCTCTGAGCTACACCCCCAGCCCTAGTTTTTATTCTTTATTTTGAAACAGGGTCTCACTAAGTTGCGGAGTGCCTCACTAGGTAGCTGAGGCTGGCTGCGAACCCAGATCCTCCGGTCTTAGCCTCCTAAATGCTGGGATTACAAGCGTGCGCCACCACGCCCGGCTTCCCAGGTGAATTTGAAGAAAACACTTTACCCCTAAACCATTCTGGTTTTGATTTCTTCATTCGCAACTCAATGGATCTACTGACCCTACTATTTTGTTTACATACTATAAATGAGTACTGGCTTATTTTTATTTCTTACCTTTGTGATATCCCAGGCGTCACTTCAATTTACCTGAAAAGCATCACTTTATACTTTAAATTCATAGAGCAGCTAAAATTGAGACAGTATTCAGTGTTGCTAGTATTCAGTGTGGTTCTTCACAAGCACACAAAAGTAACACAAAATGTGTAACCCATTAAGATGCAACAACGTCTTAGAAAACAATGTTGTAGCAAAGCCCTTTTTTAAATAAAATATTCCATCTTCAATTTGGTACTAAGAAACTGACTATTGCTGGATACTTTTCATCTGGTCTTAAGCCTCTCGGTAGGTTCCTAGGAAACAAGTCCTGAGTTCACTTCCCAGCTATAAACAGTGCAATTTTGTTGCCACTCATTTTACCACACCCATCAGTGATGTCCCCAACAATAGATTTTCCCCAAAATTGTAATATCTCTATCGCTGTCATGACAGTCCCAACACCATATATATTAACATTAATTAAAGAATTCCAACAAAATTGAAAAATCTTATAGATCAAAGATTATCTTTTATTTCTGAGCAAAATCACAGAGCTAATCAGTAAATCATCAGTAGACAAGGTCCTGGATGTGTAATCTGGAAGAATATCATCTATATTAAAGCTTTTCTAGCAATGTTGCTTCGTTTCAACAAATACTTATATCAAAACAAGAAATCAAGCTTATCATCCACTCTTAGAATATACTTCGTCATATGGGAATATAAATTAGCACAACCACTATGGAAATCAGTATGGAGATTCTTCAAGAGATGAGGGATGGAACCACCATATGACCCAGCTCTACTACTCCTCTCCTCAGTATCTTTCCAAAAGAATTAAAGTTAGGTAACTATAGTGATATATGTATACCCACCTTTATAGCGGTACAATTCACAATAGCCAAATTATGGAACCAACCTATGTGTCCATCAATAAATGAATGGATAAAGAAAATGCGGTACATACTCGCAATGGAGTTTTACTCAGCCAAAAAGAACAAACTTATGTCATGCAGGAAAATGGGAAGAGAACATTATGCTAAGTTAGATCAGCCAGTCTCTGAAAGTCAAGGGTCATATATTCTCTCATATGTGGAAGCTAGAAAGAAAGAGACTTCTTTACAATAAGGAGAGAAACTAGTAGAAGAGTAGAAGGGGATCGCAGGAAGGAGAAAGGGGGGGAGGAGGAGGCTTGAGAAAAAAGATAAAAAAACAGGCCAAATAATATCATGTTCAGTTACAAAGGTATCAATACCGACCTTACTAGCGTGTAGGGGGAGGGGAAAGGGGCAGCAGGCTGGGGTTGGGCGGAAAACACACCTAGAGATATTGTGAGCATGTATGAATGTGCGAATCTATGATGTATAATTACATTGCATCAATAAAATTCTAAAATAAACAGAAAATATTTAACCATAATCCATGACTTCAGAAAAATTATATGCCAATGACTAAAGGATAAAAAAGCAATCTACCCAAGCTCTGCGGGAGATGCTTTCCCAGGATACCTCAGTTAACCGTCACACAACCCTCTGAGGTCATGATGCTTAGCTTGTTTAGTTGTTTAAGTATAATTTTCTTTGAAAAACAAGAATAAAGTTGAAAGATGGGTTTTTATTGTTTTCCCCATAAAAAATACCAGACATACTCAATAGTACACTTATATATAAAGGTATATAATATAAAGGAAATAGAAAACTAAAACGTGATAAAATCTGAATCTCTAGTAGTAATCACGGTGATAATGATAAGTTATCATGTAACTGCTACTATATTCCAGCCCACTACACTGGAGTTTTACAAGTCTTCTCTCATTTAGTGACCAACAAAGCTTAATGAAATAATACTTTCTTTTATAAATGTAGAAACTGAGACTCTAAGTTATCTGACCTTTGAATCGCACTATCTTGTATAATTACAATACTCCAATAAAGTTATTTTTTAAAAGAAGAAATCTGACCAAAGTCACATAAATTTTAAGTGGCAGAACTGGAATGTGAACCCAAATTGTCTAGGTCCAAATCTTTGACTTTTAATACCATCCTGCCTCTCAGAGTACACAGGTAGCTTTCATTTTCATTTTCATCAAGCTCTGGACTTCCAAAGACATAGTCTCACTGAACCAAATTTAACTTTTTAAATATTTTAATGCTTCCAAATTTACAATTAAAACTATACACTATGATGGTTAATATTATGTATCATCTTGGTCCGATTCTAGATGCAACCAGTCTAGATGTTGCTGTGAATGTGTTTTTAGATGTAACTAACATTGAAATCGGTACACTGGACACTTCGTCTCCGTAAGGTGGGAGGGAACTCACAAATAGCCAAAGGCCTGAAGAGTAGAAACAGAGGGCCCAGAAGAAGGACTCTGCCTGGCTGTGATTGATCCTGAGTGCCCCCCAAAGGTGCATGTGTTAACGGCTGGCCCTATTAGAAAGTGGTAGGATTTAGGAGGTGGGGCCTAGCGGGAGGTCTTTGGGTCACCAGAGTCGTGCTCTTGAAGGGGACTGTAGCACTCTGGACTTTTCCTCTCTCTTTTGCTTTCCAGACAAGAAGTAAATGGTTTTGCTCAACCATGTACTCCTCTCCTCCAATGGCGTGCTATCACAGGCTCTAAGCAAGAGGGTCAACTGATAAAACCTCTAAATAGGGACAGCCTGAAACCTCTAAAACCGTGGGTGAAAATAAACCTTTTATCTTTGTAAGTTGATTTCCTTAAGTATTTGCTATAGTGATGGAAAGCTGACTGACACATGCCCCCAAGCAGCAACACAGAAATTCTGGCTGATTTTTCCATTTTCAGACTCAAGACTGCAATATTGACTCTTCCCTAATTTCCGGCCTGCTGCTATCCCTGCAGACTTTTCATCTCCACAGTTTAGTGAACCAATTCATTAAGTCTCTAGATAGATGATTGATAGATAGATAGATAGATAGATAGATAGATAGATATCCTATTGATTTTGATTCTCTGGGGAACTCCAACTAGTACACTTAATGCATTACATATAAAATTCTAACCATCAAATGAATTAACTTGCATAGACAAGTCGATTTGTTTTTATATAGACCTTGGAAAACTCTTCATCTCTACAGTAGATTTGAACTTATAAATGTGCACTTAATTAGGAGGTTATAGTAGTTCTCCTTTGTCTTCATGTGAGTTCAGTTTGCAGCATGTGCACTTGTGTAAAATTTTATAAGTGCATACACTATTATTGTGCTTGTGCCACACTCAAATGCCAGGGAAAGTACAAACACACCTGCTCACCTGAGGCCTTCACATGACACAGTTAAAGAGTCAATTCTACAGTAATAAACTTTGCTCGTTTTGCTTTATGACACTTTAATATGGATTTTAAGTTTCAAGTCTTACTGTTTTTTTAGACTTAAAACCTGACAATAAAACCTTAAGTGCCTTATCATTCAAAGTAATTTGCCATATCACAGAATGAGCTATGAGGAGACAAACATTATCCAAAAAAAGAAAAACAAAACACTCACATTAATTATGATGAATAGGCTCACTATTATGGAAATAAAATTAATAGCATTATCTCATATTACCACCCAGGGAAGACTCCAAGCAAGAGAATCTTGCATTTGATGTCTGAAATTGACTGAACTCTTTATAATGATTCTATCGCCTTGATGAAACACATTGCCTCTATCGGGCCTGTTTTTATGACGTGTGTTTGCAGACACAATATAAGAAAGATTTAGGAGATATTGCAGTATGCTGTCTAAAGCAGTGCTGGAATCATCACGGGAGCAGCATGGCCTACACCAAAGCAGCTGGTGGCCTGAGCTTCAGTGGTCAGTAATCATCGGATGTCAGCATCTCCCTACAGTGACAGGCAGCACCATGTAAGCTGCTGGTTTCACTAAGGCATCTTTGAAGGGCTCGCCTTCCAAGGTTTCTATACCCAAACACAAAACTTTTTTTGGAAAGGAAGTTTTATTCCTACTTTTTTTTTTTTTTAAATACCTAAATTTGCCCTTTGCTCTGTGAAAATGTGCTCATTTGACTATTTCCAATGAGGTTTTAAAAAATTACTTTGGTTGATAAATTCCTTTATCTCTGTAATAAGAAACATAGGCATTAACTTGCCTATCTTGCTGAACAAGCTCCAATCTTACTATATGAGGACTGCAGAAAAGTGTTCATTTAGACTTAACATGCAAAACAAAACAAATTTGACTATTCTGAAACGGAGTGAAAAGCTGACAGGCTTTTGATTTTTTTAAGTAATCAAGAACATCTTACAATATTATAAAATACATTCAAAAACTGTGTTCTGCCCAACAACGAATATTATAACTGGACACAGAGGCATTCACCAATTCCCTACTGCTCCCCAAAGAGAACTTAACTGATGCCACTAGATATGATAAGCAATTCAACTTTAAAACAGAATTTCCTATTAATTAGCTTTCAAGTATTCTAAAGTAGTGCAATCAAACACTGCGTTGCAAGTTGTTCAAAAACCTATTAAAAGGACTACAGTGAATTTTTAGCATGCTCTGATAAGAAAACATTAATAAATAATATTGATGTGGCAAAGAAAGCTACTAGAATTTTTGAAGCCATGTGACTTTGAGCTTTTTATTCTGCAAACGAAACATATAGAAATATTATAAGATGAAACTGATTGAAGGTTAAATGTGACTCTCAACCTGAACTTGAGTACCAAATGTATATAACTGAACACTAGCCTTATGTGTTTTATGTACTGGAAGTCTAACTTCATTGGATGAAGTATTCTATTAACTAAAAAAGTTTGATAACCGCTGCATGAGCTGGGCATGGTGGTCCACACTTGTAATCCCAGTAATTGGGAGGCTGAGAACGGAGGATCTGGGTTCGAGGTCAGCCTCAGCTACTTAGTGAGGCACTCTGCAACTTAGTGAGACCCTGTTTCAAAATAAAAAATGAAAAATAGGGCTGGGGGTGTAGCTCAGAGGTGGAATGCCCCTGGGTTCAATCCCCAGAGAAAGGAAGGAAGGAAGGAAGGAAGGAAGGAAGGAAGGAAGGAAGGAAGGAAGGAAGGAAGGAAGGAAGGAAAGAAAGAAGGAAGGAAAGAAGGAAAAGGCAAGACTGCTGCATGCCACTGTGCAGAGTCAACTGGCACCATCAGAAAAAGGCATGGACTTCTTCCTTCTCTGCCACTTCCCAGTTATGCACAGAGACAAATTAGTTGCCCAAAGCCTTAATTCCCTTAATAAATTAGATTACTAATATTTACTTTACCAGGTCTTACGAGCATTCAATGTAAATAATGTGTGTGAAGCCCAAGACTAGGACAGAATAGCCACTCAATAGTTCTTCCTTCCTTAAATGACTTGTATGCATTTACCTCAATACTAAATGAAAATGAGAGATAAAATTTATTAATTAGATCATATATTTTTCAGTGTGAAAACTCACGGAGCAAAAATGATTTCTGACCAGAATTTGATATTTTTCATAATCCATAGAAAAAGACCTTTTAAGAGTATCTCAAAGAAACATAAACTTTAAATATACAGGCAATTTTAAAAAAGAAACAAAAAAGACATAGGTGCTATTTTCCAATAAGCATTGTCAACAACAACCATAATAGAATGTCAGGAAGCCACGCTAAAATGAGACTATAGGAACCTCTTGCAAATGCCAAGGAAAACTAGCAAATGATTTCCGAGTTTCCTTCTAGGCCCACAGCCCAACAGAGATGAGCCTTGGTGGAGGTCCAGGAGAGCAACCACCAACAAAAAAATTCTAAAGACAAAAGTCTCCCTGGAAAGAACTTCTGTTCCTCTTTTAAAAATCAGAGTAGAGTCCAGAATTCAGGTGGAGTTTGTAGGCACTAATATCAAAAGTCTGGAATGGACAGCGCTTTATGTTTTAGGAGAGGAGGGGGGAGAAAACTGTGGCAAAACAAAATGTGAGAAATCGAAAAGGGAACAGTTTGCCAGGGTTTCGTGGTTGCTGTTATAAATGTGTCTTCTGCCTTTCTGATTGACATCGCCAGAGTCCCAGCCCTTGTTAACTTACAGCTGGTATTACAGTAATTAACCTGGTATTCTGGGATCCAAACTTCCCATTCCAAACCCTCCATCCACTAGACTAATTTTCCTGGAACTCAGCTACCTAACCATGTCACTTCTCTGACAAACACACTAAATGTCTGGCTTTCTTTCTTTCTTCTTTCTTTGTTTTTTCTTTCTTTCTTTTCTTTCTTTCTTCCCTCATCTCAATTCCTCTGCGTCACATTCAAAGCCTTCCAAGAAGTGAGCACATCTTCCTGTCTCTACTTCACACAAATCTCCCTCTTAACCCAAATCCTTCTTTCCATCAAACTGTCTCTTTCTTCCCATCAAAACACCATCCTGAGCCGGGCGTGGTGGCTCACGCTTGTAATCCCAGCATTCGGGAGGCTGAGACCGGAGGATCCAGGTTCGCGGCCAGCCTCAGCTACCTAGTGAGGCACTCCGCAACTTAGTGAGACTCGGTTTCAAAATAAAGAATAAAAAATAGGGCTGGGGGTATAGCTCAGAGGTAGAATGCCCCTGAGTTCAATCCCCAGTACCGCAAAAAAAAAAAAAAAA
>PVLC010001982.1:0-23702 GCA_004027655.1 Graphiurus murinus
ACATCAAAGTCAATCACTAAACTGACCAGGAGATAGGGGGAGGGTGGGTGGGAATTGGGGAAGGGTTAATGAGAAATATGTGCATGGATGTCTTTACCTGTACTAGTTTGTACCCAACAAAAATGTGTAATTAACCCTGTTGTACCCAAGAAATGTATAAAATTCCATGCTAAAAAATTAAAAAAAATAAATTAAAAAATAAAAAAAAATATTTTTATTTATATTTACATGTTGAAATGAAAAACATTAATGATCTATTTGGTTAAAACAAATTTCATGTTTATTTTTATTTTTCATGAATATTGGGGATATAAAAATATATGTGCAGTTGATGTTTATTTCTTTGAGTAACATATAGGAAAGATTAGTGATAAAATTTGCCTAGATGTCAGTGGACATTTGAAACTTAATAACTCTATTAGCCTAAACAAGCTGATAACAAGTATTTCCCAATTTGTGCTGCTATAATTTGGATTTGAACACCCCCAAAGGATGGTGTGCTAAAGGCTTGATCACCAGCTTGTGGCACTGCTGGGAGGTGACAAAACCTTTAAAAGATGGGGCTTAGAGGAAGGAAGTTAGGCCACTAGGAGCATGGCCTTGGAGGGTTGATAATGAGACCCTTGGCCTCTTTCTATCTCTCTTTCTCTTTGTGCCCACCATAAGATGAACAGGACTTTCTGCCATGCAATCCTGCCATGGTGTACTAGGCTACCACAGACCCCAAATGGCAAGGCCAAGTAACCATGGGATGAAATCTCTGAAGCTGTGAGCCAAAATAAATCTTTCCGCCTTCTAAGCTATGTATTTTGATATTTTGTCATACAGATGGAAAGTGAACTAACCACATGTACCTGCCCATTCTTTTTTTATCCCCCCTTTTGAGAAGCTATGATGTTGGTAAGAGAATTTGCTTTTAAGACTTCATGACTCATGAGGACTTTTGATGATCTAGCAGTCAAGACCATATTCTAGGGAAGGAGAGAAGGCTATCATAACACTGACATCTAGGCTCTCTGATAGAAATGGCTTGGAACTAGAAGTCAGAGTTCTGTGTTAAAGCCCTTGTTGGGCCTCTTACAAACTATCTGCACGTTTTCCATGAAGGGTCTTTCTGGGAATCAACAATGTGTTACCATATCTATAACAAGGTGGAGGGAATTTAATAAGAGCACCCATAAGAATAGGATTCTCGTGGCAAAAGAAATAATAATTTCATAATTATAAGTCATAATTACTTATAATTATTGGAGTGTTTCATAAATACTTTTGTATAGCCTTGTGTATAGAAGGTGCTATGCTTTTACTACCTTTTGATAAATATACAGACAATAAGATTGCTTGTTTATTTGGCTTATTATGTCCCTCTCACAGGGGAAAATACCTATGTAGTATTAGTAGAGATCTTGCCAGCCAATTTTAACTATTTCTGTTTCTAGTTCCTCCCGGACTCATCATTACAACTAAAAAATATACATATCTTTTTCTGTAAGAACTTTAGATAGTGGCTAATAACCCTTTCTATGAGTGAAAATAGAGTTTAGTTCACAAGCATTTCTTCCCATTTTCCCTCCTCTTGCCTTCCAAGTAATACAAACTATTCTATTTAATGCTTTTATTGCTTATCATTTTAACTTTAAATAATATAATTAAATACATATTTTTCTTTTTCACTAACTTGGGCAGCATCTTTGGTTTCCCTAGTAAAGAAAGGCATTAGTGTTCCTATCGTGTCTTTCACCTCTCCTCTATCTCTGAGCTCCATTGGACTACACCATTATTTTGCATCCTTAAATTCATAACATTTAAAGTTCAACCCTAAATTCTGTGTACAGTATGATTCCAAAAGTCAGAACCTATAAATACATTTCACACTATTATGAGTAGATTAAGAAGTATTCATTTTGAGGTATTCACTGTATTATTCATTGTAGGTTTGTTTGAACAACTTTGGTGAGATTTCTGTCTTGTGAATTTGACATGCTATATCTAGGTATGGAATAGCAAGTCTTACATTATTTTATGTCAGCATGTAATCTGTGATTAAGATGATAATAACAGTGCAAAATGCATTAAAGTTATCATAGCTTGTACTTGCATAAGAATTTTTGCTTATGTGAAACTTGGTAATCTCTTTTAGAAAAGAATGAAAATTTGCTTTCCATTGCCCATAATAGGGAAGTTCAGTTTGTAACTAGTTTTTATTGCTGTCAATCATCTTTTGACAAAAGAAGCGGACAGGTCCCTGTAAAGAAGAGATGTAGTGATAAATCAACCTTGATACTGGAAGAATTATTTTTTCTCCATTCCCATTACAATAGGGGCAGAATGGGATGAGTTACAGAAAATCTCTGACTTTTGAAATAATAAAAAATGAGACTACCAGTTCAATGAAATTTGTGAATCCAGTATGGGTAATAGTTGATTATTAAGTAACACTAAGCTAAGTATTAAATAGAGGACTTTTTTCTGGAATATTTTAGGCTAATGTTTGCACTTTAAGATTTGTCGAACCTTTTACTGCCTCATAAAAATACCTTATTAATTAATTTAGCTCAGCAAGAAGAAAGGAGTCTTCCTTGATCTTCGGCTAAAAATTTTGTCTTAAAATAGATCAAGAGAAGGAAATAAAATCGTGTCATTAAATTTTGCCAGTTAAGAAGACTATTTTAAGCATCAATATTGCATGCATTCTTTTGGAAATATTCTTGACTACGTGTTTTCACTTCTTTTCTGCATTAAAAGAAAAAAGAAAAATATTTTATTTTGTATCTTTCTTCTTCTGTTTCTTGTTCCCATAAAATACTACCAAGATGAAATACATTTAGAGTCTTTTTAATTCCTATACAAAAAAGAACCCAAACTTTTCTAGGCTGTGACTTTTATTAATGTTTTCATGTTATGTAGTTAGTTACTTGTTTGTATTAGCCCTCTGCCATGTTTAACATTTTGCATCACAATGATTTTTCATGCATGGCTTATATATGAGGCACTGAGATAAATGATTTGCATGCATTATTTTACTTAATCTTCTCAAATCTTTAATATTGCCATTTTAGAATTAAGAGGATAACTAATGGAACCTGGGCTTGAGATCATGTTTGATTATAAGACCATCATTCATTTTACTACCGTGCACTGTACTGTATGCAGCTTGGATTATAAGCAATTGCAATATAACTTTAAGTTTTCTATTCAATCACTTCATTTCACCCATCATCAAGAAATAAAAAAATACCCTCCTTTTAAACTGTACACCTTATTGTTTATATTGGACCATAAACTTTTGGAGGAAATTATCATTTATGCTTTTTTATAATCCCTGTGCATAAAACAATACCTTGGGCTAGTAAGAGGTAATAAAACCTAACTGAAGATGATGATGAGATAATGCTGAAGAGAATAGCTATTAGCATTAGATGATTTTAGTTTCTGTTCCTTTCCCACACACATTTCTTAAAACTTCAACCTTTGAAGCTTCCCACACTTTTCAGGTAGTTTGACTTGAGTTCTACACTTCATACTCTAATATTTCAGAGTGGGAAGTGCAACAATCAGAACTTCAAAGTCACTGGTCTTTTTTTGAAATAAAAAGTCATGCTAGCTTTACTTGGGCCACATCACAGAACCAAGATGGCGTAGAGACTGAGCACCTCTACTAAGATGCCAAAGTGAACTTCAATACATTTCTGAACCATAATTCTTAGGTAATAGCAATATTGATGAAAACCAGCCTCTTGTAGCACATAAAACAGACACAACACTAGTTTCAGGGGAAAGAATTTAGTGTTTTGTTTTTTAGCAGCTCTGAACTCAGCAGATACTGGATTCTACTGAAAAGTCTGAGAAGCCCTCCTTGGTGCCTCCTTCAAATCCACCAAATCATCTAAGCTGTTTGAGGTAATTAAATGCCATCACAATGGAAGCAGCAGTGCAGTAGCTGTCAATTTTTGTTTAAAATGATCTCATTTATTTTAATTTTGATTCCAAGTCAAATGCTGTAAATCCTGTGTGATGCTTACATCTATAATTTAAATGCACACATTATTAAATTGTACTGCAACATCGGCGGGCAAAGTCGGATAATGTATCACTAGGACACTAAGGAACCTCTGTTCTTTATTGTAACACACACAGACACAGACACACACACATTAATATTTGTAAGCAATGAGTGAATAAATATCCTCAAACATTTGATACAGGAGAAGGCCAATGAAAACCTGACCTTACGTTTGGATGCATCAGTAAGTTTATACTTGAAAACACTGCAAATATTATCCTGTATTAAGTGTGCTTAAATGGAGGTGAGTCCATTTTAACTTTGGTCAATAAAACTAGAATTTTCTAGAAATAAAATCCATAATTTAAAAACATTTTTTCTCAAATTAGTCAACCTTATTGTCTTCCTCCTGATACCAGCACACATCCATAAACACAAGACATGTTCAGAATATCTGATCACAGGGGTGGTAGAGACTTTGACTTGTCAAAGCAGATGGCTTCACTTTTTTTGGCATGAACCCTTGAGGTGCTGGAGCTTGAAAAAATCTGAAGGTCTTAGGAGAGTGACCCGGAGGGCATACAGGTAGGCAGTGGGCTTATTTATTGCTAAGTAACTGTGGATACATTTCTATGTTATTCTGTATAAAAGAATTTCAATATTTCAACAGCATATCAGACAAATTTCAACCTTGCTAAAAGCTTATTTATATTAATAGGTGGCACTAGAATCATGATGCTTAGAAATTTTGATAGATCTAATCTAGTGGTAGAATAGAAGGGTTTAGAAAATGTCCCAGTTATTGGAGAAGAATCTCAGGCTTGACAATTAATCTTGAATATAGGTCTTCCTAATCACTGGGAAAACTAAGGAGGGAAAATGTTGATTTTTTGTGTGTCCCTAATATTTATGTTATTCAATTATCTCAATGACCCTGTAGGAAAGTGTTTGCTAGGGCTTCCATTAGCAAAGTACCACAGATTGATTGAATGGCTTAAACAATAGAAATTAATTTCTACAAAATCCCAAATTGAAGTGCTGGCAAGGTTAGTTTCATTATGAGGCATCCTTTCTTGGCTTATAGAGCACCCCTTTCTATCTGTGACTTTACATGGTCTTCTGTGTATGTGTGTATGTGTGTGTGTGTGTGTGTGTGTGTGTGTGTGTGTGTGCTTATAAAGACACCAGTGATATTGGATTAGTTCTCATCTTAATGACTTCATTTACCCTCAATTATCTTTTCAAAGATCCTATTTCCAAATACTTGCACATTCAGTCATACTGGAAGTTAGACATATGAGTTTTAGGGAGATAGAGACAGTCTAACAGAAAGTTAGTAATCTGACTCCCCCTTTAAAGAATTTAAAATACTTTTAAAGACGGCTTTATATGTGTATATTTTAAATAAAATACACCATTTTAATGTGCAGCTTGAATCTTGGAAAATGCATATACAAATATGTATATCCATGTAACCAACGCAATAATCCAACTATAGAATACCATCATCCCCCAAATTCCCCTATGCTTCTTTCCTGGCAATTCTCCTTCATCCCTGGTTCTAGGAAGACACTTGTCTGATTTTGTTTCTAGTGTATCATGTAATGGAACCATGAAATATTCACTTCACCATGTCTGGCTTCTTTTCTGCGGTACAATGCATAATGTTTTTCAGACTTGTCTATTTTGGGGGATTTTATCAATACTTGTTTAATTTCATTGCTGAATGGTGTTCCACTATATGACCGTACCACAATTTGTTATTGATCACATAACTTTTCACCACTATGAGCAGGGCTACCATGAACATTTGGTTATAGGTCTCTGTATAGTCATAATATGTGTTTGCTTCTTCTCCTTCCTTCTTTCCTTCATCCCTCCCTCCTTCCCTCCTTCCCTCCTCCTTCCCTCCCTCTCCCACTTCCTTTCTTTTTTTCTTTTTTGGTACTGGGTATTGAACCCAGGGGTATTCTACACCTCAGCCCTATTTTATTTTTCATTTTGAAACAGGGTCTCGGTAGGTTGATGAGAGTCTCACTACTTGCTGAGGCTGTCCTCAAACCTGCGATCCTCCTGTCTCGGCTTCCCAAGTACTAGGATTATAGTCCTGCACCACCATACTTGGCTAGGATATGTGTTTTTATTTCACTCAGGTAAATACATAAATGTAGAAAGGCTATATTATGCAAGATGTACATGCTTACCTTTAAAAAAAAACTACCAATTTTTTTTCCAAATGGTTGTACAAATTTGCATTCTTACTAGCAATGTGTGACAGTTCTTTCTGCATATTCCCACTAACACTTGGTATTATTGCTCTTTATAATTTTAGACAGTTCTGTGGATAAGTAGTGGTATATAATTATGGCCTTACATTTACATTTTTGCTGATGAATGAATAAATGACAGTCACTGTCTTTTCATGTGTCATTTGGCAAATCACATACTTTCTTTTGTAAATTGTTCAGGTATTTTCCTTGTTTTTCAGTTGGATCGACTTTTTATTTTTAAGTTTTTTAAAAAATTCCTTTCACATTCTAGATACAAACCATTTGTCAGACATATTTAATATAAATTTTTTATAATTTGGGTTTTCATTTTCAGATTATTAATCTTCATTTGAAGAGCAGATGATTTTAGTTTTGATAAAATTCAATTAATTATTTTTATCTTCAATTTTGATCTTATTGTGTCCTAGCTCTGTGTGTGTGTGTGTGTGTGTGTGTGTGTGTGTGTGTGTGTGTGTGTGTGTGTGTTTGATTGCTTGTGTTCAATAATAATTTTGGTGTTTATGTTCAGGAGACTACTAGCCTATAGGTAATTTTTTTCTCTTTCTTTCTTTAAATGTCTTTGGTTAGTTTTGTCATCAGGGTAATACCAAACTCATGGTATTGATTGCAAAGTATCCATCTGTTATCATCTCTGAATGCATTTTTATTGACTAACTTTTCTTATGGTTGTGGTTCACAATTTACTTCTTTGGGAAAATGCATGTACGTTAGATTGGATGATGCTATTTGGAATTTTATGTTGTTGAGTTGTTATGTTGTATTTTGTTGTCTTTGACAGATTGACAAACTTTCTTCTGGAAAGCTTAGTGGATCAGCTTAATTTTCTCAAGGATTTCTTTTAAGGTGTTGGGATTTATCTAGAGTCACCATTACCCCTAGAGGTATTTTAACACTACTACTAAGGGGGTGACTATTCTGAGGTCATTAGTCACACTAAGTTGCAGAGGGCCTCACTAAGTAGCTGAGGCTGGCCACAAACCTGTATCCTCCGATCTCAGCCTCCCAAGTACTGGGATTACAAACCACCACTCCCAGCAGTTGTTAATAGTAGGATTAACTCATTCTCTGTGTTTAGTTGTGACCAGGAGCGTCATGATTTCACTTTGTTTTGTAGATATGCAAGCTGAAGCTTAGAAAAACTAAGTAGCTTGGTGATCAAGAACAGAGATTAAGGCATAGGTTGGAATTTAACTTTTTTTCTGTTTATTGGTTTTATAAATTTCAACATAGTCACTTAAGTTTCTATATTGATTTCCACATTAAAAATAATTTATTTTTTAGAAGTGGGGATTGAAGCACCTCTGAGCTATTGCCCAGCACTGTTTTATTTTTATTTTGAAATAGGATATCACTAAGTTTTTGAGGCGGGCCTTGAACTTATGATCCTCTTTTCTCAGCCTCCCAAGTACTGGAATTACAGGCATGTGCCACCACTCCTGGCAATTTCCACATCTTTAAATGGAGACTCTGCTAATATGTTTTAATTATTTCTTACTCGTAATGTGATGATTAGCTAAAATGATAAACTGTGAAGGTTTTAGCACAGTTCTTGTAACAGAGTGAGTGTTGGATTATCTAATTAGTGATATTGATTATTATTAATTTGGTAGAATTATTTTCATTTTTTAAAAGAAAACATGACTTATAATATTATTATCTTACTTATTTCTAGGTATTAAAACAAGTCCTTGGCAACCTCTAAATTATTATGACCTTGAATTTGGTAGAATTTCTGACTTGAAGTTCAGGAAAATAATATTAGTGGTGGGATGAATGCTCATTATTTATCAAAATAGATTTTTCTTTAAAAAGTGTCCCAGAACAGAAAATAGGTATATTCAACCCCACAGGACAAATCTTCTGGAAGCAAGGACAAAGTATATTCATTTAATGGAATGTCAAATGTTCTGTTGGTGTTTCTGGGGAAGTTTTAAAGAAGAGTTCTGTGGGTCAGAGTATCTATTATAGGCTGAATTAGTCACAGCCATTGGTATCTTTAATATTAGCACTGCTGTGGTTTAGATCCTGAGTATCCCCCAAAGGCCCATGTGTTAGAAATGTGGTCCCCAGCTTGGTGCTGCCAGGAGGAAGTGGGAACTTAAGAGGCAGGGCCTACTGTCAGGTCTTGGGGTGGTGGTGGGGCCTTTGAAAAGAATTATCGAACCCCAGTCTCTTCCCCTATTTTACTTCCCAGTTATGGGGGGAGTGGTTTTGCTCTACCATGCACTTCTGTCCAAAAGCAATGGTGCCAACTGGTCATGGACTGCACCTTCACAGCTATGAACCAACATATACCTTTTTTCTTTATAAGCTGATTAATCTCAGATATTTGTTATAATGACAAGCAATAATAAACAGTTTCTTAATCTTGAGACTAAAATAGTTCCTTAACATTCATGGGCAATTGATTTCCATGCTCTCCCACAGATACCAAAATCTATGAATGTTCAGGGTTCTTATAGAAAATGATGCAGTATTTCCATGTAAAACACACATACACATTCTCCTATATACTTTAAATCATCTCCAGTTTACCTATAATGCCTAATACAATATAAATGCTATGTAAATAGTTTTATACTGTTTATTTAGAGAATAATAACAAAGAAAAGGGTCAGTTCATATTCACTACAGACACAATTTTTTTCCAGTTAATTTTTGATCTGTGGTTGGTTGATCAGTGGATATTAAAATACAGGGATACGGAAAGCCAATTGTATAGTCACTAAAATACAACTTTAAAGCATACCTAGTCTTCATTTTAGAGTTCCATAAAATTTTTGTTGTTGTTGTTGTCTTGAGGGTGAAGCTTTCTTTTTTGTAATTCTGGGAGTTAAATTCAGTGCCTCATGTATGCTAGACAAGTGCTTTGCTACTGAGCTACATACCCAGTTCAGATTAGATCTCAACAGACAAAGCTAGCATGCTCATATTCATTGCTGAAGGTTTGATTGACTATGTCCTAAGTTGATCCTCACAAACTTAAATATGCCAGGTAGACAAGACATAAAACCAATTTGTTAGTCATATGTAATGTAATATTTCAGCTCAGCAAGGGAAATTTACAAATCTTTCTCTGCTGGCTGCTTATAGCTAGCATGTCAGCCAACAACATCCACTTATTCTCAGATGACAACAGTGCCAGCTAATTAGCTCTTGTTTATGTTCGGACTTTTGATAGACTTAAATTATATTCACATTGTCATGTAGAACAAACACATAGAAAGTCTTGCCTTTGATCTAAATAGAAGCTTCTTTTTGTTACAGTGACATTTGAACTGTATATCAGAAAAAAAAGCTTATAATAAGTTAGACATTAAAAAGCAGATCATCTAAATCTTAAGAAAAATCTGATTAATGACGATTTTGGCTTGAAAACAAAATACCCCATCTCAATAGATGTTTAAGTTGGTTTATAAAAATGCAGACATTTGAGATTACTTTTGAAATCTACAAAATTCCATGAATGTCTCCATAAATTCCTCAATCCTCTATCACTTTGACCTTTTTAAAGACTTAATGCTTTAGTTATTAGTGTAAAGCAGCAATCATTGTGCATGAATCTTGCACTGGAATGAATTCCTTTATGATCATTAAAAAACTTTCCCTCTTCCTGATTCCTGTAAGCTTTTTTCTAACAATGATCATGAAAGTTAGAGGAAATGTTTTTTTCTAGAAGTCATATCACTTGTAGTAATTTAAACTGCAGAAGAGCTTGCTTCTTTGTAATGCATTCTGTGTAACAAGGCTTGGGTTGAGGAGCTCATTGGAGCATTCTAGGGGTGTTGGGCAATTTTCCTTGGGGCAATAAATGCAGAGCTTTCCCCTCTCTTCTTACTTTCCTCCCTTTTTAATATTTCTTCTTCTTCTCAAAGAAATATAAACACCCATCTGAAGTAAAGATATGTTTGTTTGGTGTCCTTGATTAGAAATAGCCCAAACATCAGGTAGCTAAAATCAAGATGATCATAGAACCCCCCCCCCCCAACCAAATTGAAAGTTTTCATATACAGTGCAACAAAAGAAAGAATTTAAAGGCAGTTAAACATGCCATTCATCTCCACCATATCTTCCCCAGATCAATAAGATAATTTAGCATTGATATCAGCTTAAGAAGTCATAGACATTAAAGCGGTGACAATGGCAGCTTGTTAGCTCCAGGCCTTCCACAGCACCACATCCAACTTGACATTTTGATTCCACGTGTCGTGTTGTGTTGAGATGGTGGTCAAGGTTGATCAGTCAGCTTTCAACAGAAGGGCTTGCTTCTGATGGGAGGCAGCTCTACTCCGCTGGGATTCTTAGCAAAGTGATACATTGAAAAATAATATCCCAGTTATGTATTTATGAAGCCTTGGCTTTCTACAAGCTGGAGTTTTAGCAAGGCTTGCTAGAACAAATCATTATATTTTTAAAAGAAATAAACCCACAGAGATATTATTGACCAAATGATAAATGAGAAAACCTCAATCCTGTTATGCTCTTAATGAATGCAGCACAGTGTTGTAAGTGCCTCACATTTTTGTCACATGGTGTGAATTACAAACAGAAAGACCAAAGAAATGACAAATTGCTGTTCCCCTGACAGAGTCTGATACAGAAATCCTTGGTTCCTTTCTTACATATTGTAGGTGCTTTTCTCAGATTCTAGTTATGTTCTCATATTAAATATCAATCTAAAAATATTCCTAATTATGGGAGGATAATATCATTGCCATTTTTACAGTCATGGTATAATGTTTTTAGTGTGTTGAATTTCAGAAATTATTTATTAAAGCAATACATGAAGTTATGAATAAAATACCAATATGTACAAAATGAGATGGTATCATTTATACCTAATATTTAATAATACACTTGCAAATTTTCCCCACATTAACATAGTGGAAAACAATAAATACAAACACTGTAATATAAGAATACCAAGAAAGTAGGAAAGTTTTCATGATACAAACTGTCATCCCTGGAAAATTTAAATTCTAGAGAAGGGTATGTCCTCAGGGAGTCACCTGCTTGGGCTGCCAGGGTCACTGCTCACAAAAGCCCCTCCTGAATTTCATTCTCCTAGGAATGTCCCTATACATTGGAATAATATGCTTTTCTATATCTCAAAGGACAGGAGAGGCCCACAGTTCTTCTTGATTCTATCAACTTATTGCTTGCCATCTGGATATGACTTCACTAGGACAGGCAACGATGCAGACTGGTAGCAAGACTGGAGTCAGGACTGATGGCTCCACAGGACATTCTCCATTTCCACCCCTGGAGCACAGAAGCTGAAGATTAAGCCTGTGAACAACAGGAACAAAAATGCTCAGATCTCAAGAAAGGGAAGAAGAAACAGAGATGGATGATGGGGGAAGATCGTGTCTTGGTTGGCAATGTTAGTGGCCAGTTCACTTTTTTCCACACATAGTAAGCCTATGTGAATGTCTCACAGGTACTTCTAATTAACATTCTGAATGGGTTGGGTCTGGGAGAAGACCAGAAACAGCTAACAGCCCACATTGCTGAAGGTCCCTGCGATGGCACCTTCATATAAGCTATGAAGCTTTCCAGTGACTCAGTTCTTCAGTGGACTGATGGTCCTTTCACTGCTCATTCTGACCGGTGTCTTGGAACAGAAGGGAGAGGAGATCTTTTGGTGAGGGAGCAAGCAGGTTCGTCCAGCACAGCACTGGTCACAGAACACTGGATTCAGATGTAAAATATTTTCTTCCCATTCAAATCTGTATCTTGCCCATGTTTGCATGCTCTTAAGAATCGTCTGGAGGATTACTTTTACCAGGTGCATAATGTAAGGACAGAGCACAATTTATAACTTCTATATAATTGAACCTTATTTAAGCTGTTTCTAAATGTTTGCTATCATTCTTTGTATATTAATCTTTAATTACATCTGAAATAATTTTGTTATTTATAAAAATCTCCCCCCATGAAGTTACTAGGTTACAACTGTGAACACTTTAAGTTTCTATCAATTGCTTTTCAAGAGATTAATTTTTACTTTAAAATCACATATGGCCCGGTGTGGTGGCATACCCTTGTAATCCTTAGGCAGCTGAGACAGGAAGATTGCAGGTTCTCAGCCAGCCTCATCTACTTAGCAAAGCCCTCTGCAACTTAGTGAGACCCTGTTTCAAAATAAAGAATAAAAAATAGGGCTGGGAGTATAGCTCTGAGGTAGAATGCCTCTGGATTCAATCCATAGTACCACACACACACAAAAAAAGTCACATATGAAACTATTTGTCTTACTAGTACAATTTTTAAAAATTGGGGGAAAGCTGGGCATGGTGGCCCACACTTGTAATCCCAGTACTTAGGAGGCTGAGATAGGAGGATCTGGGTTTGCAGTCAGCCTCAGTTACTTAGTGAGGCTCTCCGCAACTTAGTGAGACCCTGTTTCAAAATAAAGAATAAAGAATAAGACTTGGGGTGTAGCCTAGGGGTTGAACCCCTGGGTTCAATCCCCAGTACCATGAAAAAAAAATTGGGGGAAAAGATCAAGTAAATGGATAGGTTATATTTATTTTTCAGTTTTAATTCACATTTTTGATCATTAGTAGAAAAATAACTTCTATAGTTTTATATTAGCATTTTTTAATTTCTTTGTCTATGAATTGCCTGCTTATAGCTTTTTCTCCTTTTTCTATATCCCACCTTGTATACACTTCGTATATTTAAGGTATTAATTAACTTTATATTTATCTCATATAAATCCCCCAATTTTTAATCGTATAATTTTCTGTATGGTAATTTCATATGTTTGGAAGTTGTAAGTCATGATGTAGTAGAATTCCTATCTTTTTCACTAATTTAATTTCGTTATTTTATATTTTGAAAAGTATCTCTCAGATACTTAACGAAACATACTTAATTTTTATGCTCTTTCTTTCAGATTTTACATTTAGTTCTTTATACATCTTTTCCTCATACAGATATTATTAGCTAGTATTGCTACAGCCACACTCAGCCCAGGGGTTGAATGCCTGAGTTCAATCCCCAGTACCATGAAAAAAAAAATTGGGGGAAAAGCTAACCTATTTGTTCCAACAAATTATTGGCATAAATAAGAAAGAAATGTATTTTGCCTGCTCCAAATTTTCACTTAGAAATCCTGGCCTTAACCAGAGTTCTTTGTAACAGAAAATGATATCCCTTAGCTATGTTATTCTGGCCACTTCTTTTTATAAGAGAATTCACCTCAGAAAAAGATAACAGAACACATTTTCCCTATAGATAAGGACTCATATGTGTAGAAATGCATATGATAATGATATCTCACATCTCTGAATCTAGTGGTCTTTAAAACTTATCCCAAGGTATTTTAGCACAAATAGTTATTTTGAGGGGTGGCATCAACAATTTTGAGGGTGGAACCACTTTTGTTCTCATAGCTGGGACCAAAGCTAACTACATAGAGAAAATTTCAGCTAAAATAATCCTTTTCTTATTAAAAAAAAAAAAGGTTTCCTAAATATAGTAATGAACAGATAGTGAAAGAGTAATGTTTTCTGAAAGTTCCATCAGTCTTCGTATTGTTGATATAAAAGTAGCAGAGGTCTTAGGACAAGTTGGAATTGAATTGATGAGTCAGCATAAACCATGTCATATAGTTCTTTAACTTCTTTTTTTCTCTCATTGTTTTTTTTATTTGTTGCACATGATTTCAGCCTCCCAGTAGACAGAATTTTGCAGAAGGCAAGGATCATAGCTCATAAGTATTTTGGAATTCCTGTCTGGTCTGCCAAGTCATAGGAAATATAATTCTCTTCACAAAATGCGTGACAATAAATGAATCAACAGGCATTAAATATATCTAGAACCCTATTTTGAGATAGAAATTTTTGACATAGGTGATTATTTCTATATTATTGTTTGTGGTTGCATACTGATTCAAAATCTTCTAACTTCCATCCCTAAATCTTTTAGGCTTGATTCATATCTATCCTAAATTTCTATATTCCTATTTATTCTAAATTTCTGAATTGGTATCTGATTTTTAGTGGACAACCTATAAAGTAATTAAATTTCCAGAATAGTGATAGAAATATGCAATAGAGGAAAAAAGTAAGACAAACAGACAGTAGTATTGACAGATGACAAATGTTTCTTCTCATTACTTTCTGATCTTCAGAACACGGTGATGTCACTGCAGAATTACACAGAGGAGCAACAGAAGCTAAAATCAGACACTGAGAGTATTTTTAAAGCACAAAAATGAAAAGGACTGCAAGTTGGACAATATTTTATTTTATTAAACTTCTTGGGGTCAACACTACTCCTTTTCTCCTATATGGCTATCCAATTTTTTGCTTTTATTTCTCCAGCTGAACAGAGGACAGTTTGTCTTCCTCCACACTGGACAATTCACTTCTATACTTTCAGCATTTTGGTAATCTGGAAAGCATCCTTTTACTAGCCACTGAGTTGCAAAGAAACCACAGCTAGTTTTCAAGGATGCTTTCTATATATTAGTTAAGGCGGGAAGACCTGTCTTCATGCCCAGTTTCTCAAACTCCACAGCTGGAAGTATCCATTACAAAAGGACAGATAAACTTCCAGATTCCTCTTACTCTAATTTACCCCTAATTGCTGGCTAGAGAGGGATGAGATTCTGATAGTGATGGGTGCATCTGAATGGCAGTCTGTGTCTCTGTTTCTTGCTATTGGCCAGAAAAGCATGACAGGCACCATTTGCTCCATAAGCAATTGCTGAGTGCCCTACAGCAACACATCAGTGGCTGGGTAGGAGATACTAGTGATGGACACAATGATATTCCTCATTCTAGACTCTACACAGTGTGGTCAGACTAGATCTGAGCATGTAGGTATTTATTGATTGTTCTGATTTTTTATTGTGTGTTCCAAAGAATAGATTCTTCTGGAGTTTTTATAACGCATCAGACATTAATTATGAGAGCACTTAATCAATGCTTCTTAAACCAATTAAATTGACATCAGAAAAAGTCTCCTGTCCTGGCTAAAGGAAAGCTAAAGGCAATCCCATGCTGAGCCATTCCAGAGCAGGCCTGAAGTTGGCCTGAGCTGTTTTACTAGAATAAGAAAGATACCTGCATCACTCTGGCTCCTGGTCAAGGTAGAAAACATGCTGAACAACAGTGTTGCTTGTAACCACACTTTTGAAAGAATTCCATTGTTTATTGGTTGACAATTATTATATAGGATTGACCATTTGCACCTGGTCTGGTTGAGATACCTGGAGGACTCTGCTACTCAGGTAGTTATACAGCAAAAATATACCTAAGTGACCTGTTGGGTGCAGGGGACCAGCCCTCCAGGCAGCAGGGTCGGGGATCCCTCGATAGGTGTGGATTGAGACAAGGTCTCGAGAATATGCTCACACTGCATACAGTGTTGAAGCGTATCTGTTTATTGCTTGTCAGTCACTGTTTTATACTATTTTTTTGCAATGAGACATATAGAACAGGAATTTTTACAGTCTTGTTTTTCCAAAGGTTGAGTGGGTACATCTTTAACTAGAAAAGCCATTTCTCATGGTATTTGATGGGATTAAGAAAACAGTCAAAGTTACAAAATACGATACTTATATAAAGATTCTTTTAGTACAAGACAAAGTAGTGTCAAAGGCTAATGAATAGCCTCTATTAATTAGTTTAAATCTCTACTAATTGTTTAGCTACTTTAAGCAGTGTCTTTATCTTTTTCTCAGGCAGCTAGAGAGTTAGTTAATGTATGGAGAAGTTCCAGAGAGACAAGAGGAGGAAGTGGGCAAACTATCTGTCTTAAAGCCTTCTTTACTCATAGATAAGATAGTAGACCTAAACCTCTTTGGCTTACTTATTTTGTTTCTGTACCTGTGTGCTGAGAGGGAACACAAGGCTGTTTAGTAACTAAACTTGTAAAGCCCGTATCTTCACTAATGTTTGTATGTGGTTAATGAATTTTTTTATGTGTTGTCTTGAGGCACTGCTTTTTCAGCTAAGAGATCACTTCCATCAGGCCACATGTTTCTAAGAAATTTTCCTTTATAATTAATGTGAAAGCAGAGCCCAAAGCACCCCCAATTTCCAGAACATAACATAATGCAAAGTGGGATATGCCATGCATTCCTTGGTTTGGAATCGTCTGCCTTGCAGGACTCCAGCGGACCGAGCCTTGCTCAAGATCCAGCTATTAAGGAGCTGTGGCAGTTGGGTATAAGAAATCCTGATCCAGAGTGGACTTTTGGTCACCTGATTCAAGGTTTTTTGTGTGCATATTCATGGTTCCTGAATCCAGAGAGAAAGTGCATGTTCGGATGGTCCCTACAGAGGGAAGACAATTGGACCTTCTTCCTAGCTTCTTTGCATCCCTGGCCTTGAGCCAGCCTGTGACTGTAATGCACATCTTTTCTTTAATGCAGCTTCTATATTGTACCCTTTCCCTGCAATAAACTGCAGATTTGCAAGCACTGTCTCTTGGGTCCTGTGAGTCATCATTAAGATGTAGAAGCTTGTCTAACTGCCACCTTCAGTGTCTGTTTACTGACCCTGTAAAGGCAGACTGCACTTGTAAGGAAAGACTACCAACAAGCTGGAAGTGTGAATTGTTTCATTCCTTAGATAGGGGAGTAAATGGAAGAGTCTGCTACCATCATCGAGGCATTCATTTTTTTTTTGGTAACTTTTTTTAAAGTTTGTTTTTAGGCAGATAATGATGATTTCAGTGGCAAAAACCATTCATTTTTTTTTCACAGTTTTAAGTCTTTAAAAAGAATCTAAGGTGTAACAGGCTAAGATAACAGATACTAATGAGATCTCAATGGATGGAATTAAGGCACTTACATATTTACTGCCCAGGTGTAGGGAAGATCCATCCAGCTGTCAGTTCTTGTTTTTTCCTGCTGCAGAGAGCTCACCTAAGAACAGAGATAGGTTTGGACCTCTATGCTCAGAGTAACTAAAGATGCAAATAAAATTTCCTGGCTTGTTTTCTTTTTGTTTCCCAAGGAAAGTTCAATTCTCCTGCAAGATTGTCATTAGCGTTACAATTTGCCTCTTGGTATTGCCTGGAAATTATTCACCAAGATTTATGAACTCTCTCTGACCATCAACCATTTTCACCCCAAAGCAGCAGTGCTAAATGGAAGGGGAGGTGTTGCTCGGGAGACCGTAACAACAGAGACACCCTGGGGAAGGTTTCATTGATTTTTGCTTGCTGCATAAGCCGGCTTTGCTTAAGAAAATCCATGTCATATATTTAAAGTGTCATTCTTATCAAGAAGACATTCAAGGGTCCTTCTATTTAAATAATTCAGTGAGAATTTTGGGACAATGAATTTATAGAACACCATGAACACTTTGGTGACATACAGGGTGGCACAGGCAGCACTATTCAAAATTGCAGTGATAGTCCACCATCTGAGATAATGATATATCAGCCTAGGAGGATGAAAAGCTGAGAGACCTCAGGCATTCTGTTTATATGTCACTGAACTCGTGACCAACATATTTCCCATTATGTGTACCCTTTAGGTACAATCAAGTATCAACATCAGTCATGCTCTATAAAAGCAACATAGGTGAATGTTTCCAGCTTTTAGAATAAATGCCATCATTTTGCTCCAGGTTTTATCTGGAAATCTGTCCCCTGGGACCTTACAGATGTTACCTGTTATGTGCACGGTCACGGCAGGAGTAAATGGTGCCAGAGACCTCTGAGGACGACAAACTTGGGTCTTCTCTCCCTGTGCTTCTTAGATTCTGTGCTCTGAGAGACACTGGGTACAGTGCGACAGCCTCATAGCCCCCAACTCTACCACAACCTTTGGCTCACTACTATTTGTTCTGCAGAAGGCACAGCACCTGCCTGATAACTGTGGCTGTGAAGAACAGGAATGAGAAGTAAACAGAACAAACATCTATTTAATCCCCACTATCTGCCAGAAGCCATGTAAAGCAAATCATGTGAAAAATCATTACAGTTCTTAATATCTCCCTTCAGGTTCTATATAATCAGGAATAGGCAATGTGCGAAGGATCCCATAACAATGTGATTCCAATAACAGTTATGATAATGATATATGTGATAAAGCAAATGAAACATATACAGACCTGGAGAAAAAAACAACTAGAAGGAAATGCACCAAGTGCCAGTAAGGGTTATATTAAGGTTGTGTTTCATGGGCAGTTAAAATTTTTTTGTATCCTTTATTTTTTTTTCTATTTTCAATTGTGCATAATTGGGTCATATATAAAAATAGTAATTTAAGCCACAAAGAAATATTTTATGCCAGTGATACATATTACTTTTCCAAATTAAGAGATGGGAAAGACCGACAGCTGAGACAGTCAAAGGGGTCTTGTGGTAATGTAGAGCACAGGCCAAACAGTGAAAGACTGAGAAGACAGAAGATGAAATCTATGCATGGCTTTATGCATCTTTGACTGTTTTGTTTATTTTCATCCTTTTGTTTATTCCCTGTTAATACAATTTTACTTGTAAAATAAATAATCAAAAAATTAAATGTGACTATGCACTTAATGAACAGTAATTACTAGTTATTATAATATGCTAATTAGTATTGGTGTACAAGTGATGCACTAATAATGTGTGATTACCATGATGGCCAGGAGGGGGCGATGAGAGTGATGCATTGTATATATATACACATACATGTATCCTTCCTTCTTCCAAAGAGCTAGGGTTCCGTGAGGAAGACAGTCAGGGAGAGGATGGGTGAGGTCTGGGGAACCTGCATTAATAAGTGAGTCAAAAACTGAGCTAGAGAAGGCTAGAGTAGCACGAGAGACTTGTAGATGTGCATTTAGTTTTAGGTAATAAGAATTTATCAGAATTTTCTAAGCAAAGGAATAGTTCAGTGACTATTATAATGCATTTTCTTCCGCCAAATGTTCAAAATCAAGCTATGTTTTGAAACTAAGTTAAAACGAAGTGTTTTCTTCTGTGACATTATGCATTATTTATCTAGTTCAAGCAGTTTTCTTTGTATCTCAAAGTGAAATATTGTATGTGGTATGAGAATCATGTTTAAAACGCATCACATCACACACATATTTTGCAGTCAACCATGGTGATGTTTAATTTGGCAAGATTTCTTACAGAAGTCAAGTGGAATCATGTATGCTCTCATAAACGACTCCTTGATTGCCACCTTCAGTGCTCACGCTTCGCTGAAAGCACGTTCTTTCAGCACTCTAGTAGGCTTTCTATTTTGCATTAAAGAAGACTTTAATGCAAATTTAAACATGCATGAGCTACATTTTCATCAGAAGACCTTGCTTGAGAAAGAACATATCTAAAGGAGACAGGGAGTATGGATGGGTGAATACCATGACATAATCAAAGGAACTGTCTTCCCAGGAGAAATGACTAGAAGTCTAACTGTAGCTCATGGAGACTTCTAGAAACCTGGAAAATTTAGCATCCACTGGCATTTTCTCAGAGAATGGGTTGCTGCAGAGGTATGTTTCCTTGGAAACGTTGTTTATTGGCCCTACAATGACACAATTCATGTTGAGATACACAATTCATGTTGAGATACAAGCACAGAGTTTCTACATTGAAGTAATGCCTGTTCCAAGTAATTGCTGTGGCCAGTGATTCTCAAATTTCATTGAACCACTCATTTATGCACATTAATACTATAGTATAATTAATAGTATTTCTTAGAAATTGAAACAAATAGAATTATAATAATTATCAATTCTGATTTGTGAGTAGTTAGATACTTGTCCTATCAACTTATCATCTGTACTTAAGAAAACAATTTAAAGATGCTTAAATAGGTAATGGTAAACACATTGGGCTAAACCTGTGAACTTAAACCGAATCATTTCAGAATTTTGTCCTAGTTATATTTTAGGAAAAATGCCAGCATTGGTCTTGAGATACTCAAGTAAAAATAATTGTAATGTAACTTTCATTAAGTGTTGGTGAGCAAGAATTTATATAAAAAAAACCATTTTTTTGAATAAGTTTTAAAAGGCAATGGGAAGAGATTTGTTTGGGAATGTTTGGAGAGCCATTGAGTCTTGTTAAACTATAGAACTTAATAAAAAAAATTATGGTACTCCAAGGACCATTTGGAGATCATTATGTTTTAGGCTATTAGTTCTGAGCTATTGAAATCTGCTCTGAATCACCAATTTTAGTTTTTCCCTATCACCGGATATTTTCCATGGTAATCATCTGGGTTGACTTTTGAAAGGTTATTTTGTTGAAAGCAGTATGATTGTGAAATTTTATAGAAAGTAATAAAGAATATATCTTATTATTTCCCTGGTAATATTTCCTCCTTAGATTTGCCCTGAAAAGTTACTTGAGGAGAAAAAGAAACTTGGAAGGCAGAGAGTCGACTTAACTGCCCCACTATGGTGGCTTCCCTCACTATTGCAGTCACTGTGAGAGTGAGAAGCGCCCTATATGGAATTTTCCCTGGGCCTTAAAGAAGCACCTGCTCTTCAATTTGCTGTAAGAACACAAGAGGTTCTTTGAGGTTTTCTCTCAAGGAAGGCATGGTTCTAGTGTTGGGTGTCATTTCCCTAGAAAAGGGTGGTAGAAAATTATAGGTGGTTCTGATCCTACTACCCTCCTCTAAAGGAGAGCTGGGGTTCCTACACAGCACCGCAGCCCCCACTTGAAGAGCCCAGGAGGCTGCAAAGCATTGGGTCCAATTCCCAAGGGAGTAAAGGACAGCACATGAAGTTATTGTAATGCTTGCTCGAAAGCCAGGGGCAGGTTCTGATAACTTACCTCCAGCAATGGTGTAATCATGCTCTGGGGGCCTCAGGAGCTGGCTCAAGGTTAGTTCCTATTTAGGCTGCTTGACTAGTCTGCCCCCCGCCCCGCCCCTTGTCCTCTGTTAAGTAAAACAGGCTTGGCTATTTAGTCAAGGCTGATGAATAGCCAGGAGAAACCTGAGAGTGGCTTCTAACTATTCTGTGAATAATTTTTCCTCTTTTGCCCTTTTAGATGGGGTTACTCCTGAGAGGAAGAATAGGTGGGAATAAAGGAAATGTATGCATCAAAGAGTGAGATGGATACAAGAATGAAACAGATCTCTCTTACATGAAAATGGCTCACTTGGAGGTGGGGGGTCTGAGGAGGCTTTGGGGGCCACTCCTCAAGTCCTTGGCTGGCCTGGTATAGCTAGTTCTGGTTTGAATGTCCTGCATGCAACCGGAACCAGATGCAGTCTGTGATGTCTTGCTCTTGATTTGGGATAATACTTACTGTTTTTTGTTTTACAAAATTGTAATGACCAAAAATATTTATAATGTAGTTTATCATTCTGTAGTTCTCATTTTATATAGCACATGTATTCTGGTACTATTTAAGTAAAATTTAGGGGACTGAACATAGTTAAATGTATTCATTTAACTTTATATTTAAATTAGAGCTATATGGATTATTTTGTAAAACTTATAATTGCTTTTAATTTATCCTTTTTGTGCTTTAAATGTTTTATCTATTACAAACAAAACTAATCTACTAAAAAATCTACTTCAAACAAAAAATAATCTGTTTTTTATTTTTAAAAACTACCCAGCATTTCGCTTTTTGTTCTTGATACAAATATAACTCAAATAATCCATATCTGTATTTTAAAATACTTTTATATTTCAAATCAAATAAATATAACTAAGAAATCAGAAAAATAGATGCAAATTTTTATCAATGAGAAATTCTGTTTTATAATTGTTAGGAAACCCAATTAAAATTCTATGAAATGATAGGAAACAATTTCCATTTTAATTGATGAGTTGATGCTGTTTCCACCTGACTATACACAGCCATTGTCGAAAGTGAAACAAAACAACAGCAATAATAAAAAACCTGTTTGCAAACTTAATATTCTTTTAGCCATTCCTGAAGAGTAGGACATGTATCTAGTCACCACTCATTCATTAAAACACTTCTATACATCTATAAAAAGCAATGCTAAGTGCTGGATAGTCCAATGATCTTTATAAAAATATTTCTAAGGCTCATCTTTTCTTCATACAAGAAAACTGTATTTACTGAGAGTTACCAATTGACTGTTTCTAAAGAAGTTATGCTTTTTGGTTGTGTTTCACATGCACAAAATCCAAGGTTATATAGTTAGGTTTCAAAATAACCATTTTTCTTTTAGTTGACTGGGAACTCACCAGACTCATGAGAGATTGTCTTAACAGTGAGCAGCTTCACACTCTCTTTATCGGACTGAGGTCTGTTTGAAACAGAAAACACAAAGTGATTGGCACCATCTGGCTGAGCAAGAAAGTAAATGTGACACACACATAATGAATAAAAGACGCATGCATTGATATAATGTTATGCATTTCCACAGCAAACCTGCTTTTCTTCACATACAAATACACATACACTTTTTCACATTTTTCACTCCTAGAATCAAACAAATCCCCATCCTTCTATTGCAGGGTGATCATCAGCTATAAACATTATTATAAATCATGTGGAACACTAGCCATGAGGTCCACATTGCACATGTCTCCAGTTCTGAATTGTAGAAGAGGGGAGATGTAAAAATGCTCCCGACACTTTTGGGCCAATACCAAATTCTGGGGATATTCCTCTTCACGAAAAGGTCCTGAGATGTTGCAAGATAGTGTCTATTTAAACCAAGAGCTTACTCATAATGCTTTCCAGATTCCAAACAGTTTCCAACCCTACTTCCTTCCCATGGAAATCTCAAGAGTCTCCCTTCTAACTCAGTTGGGTAGGGGATCTAGGGATTTCAAGTGTCACACACTGGTGAAATAAAAAATCCCTGATGTATGTGTGGTCTACCAGTATAGGTCAACAAAAAACACTGAACCACAGAATCTACTTTTGACATGAAAACAACTCATCTTGTCTCTTTGCAGCCCACTGCTGTAACAGTTGCCTGGATTACTGACAACCCCTTTGTTTGTGTTAATGAAGGAGAAGGAAAATAATCATCTACTGTTAAGGTGAAGGCACTCAAAGCTGGCTTAAGATTTAGAAATGATTTCTTCCCAGTTATGATAAACATGCTGAAAATTTCACTGGGAAAACCCTCTTAAAGCTCTAGGTAGGCCTTCTATGATATTTTCCTTGGTAACTATATTTACTCTTCTAGTTTTCATCTTTTTATTTCCTACTTTCCCACTTGATCCACATTTAAAAGCAATTTTCTCTTTCATTTGTTGCAATTTCTCTTTTAAGTACAGTTCTGACAAGTAGTCAAAACCCAGATAAGGTGCTTTATTTTTAATTTTTTTTGTTGGTTTTTAGATAAAACAAAAATATAGAGGATGAAACATATTCCCCTATGTCAATGGTAGAGTCAGCTTCTAGAATAAAAAAAAGTGATGTGGCCTTACTTACTGATCATTTCCATTTTCTGGCGTTCCTAGGAGAAAAGACAGTGGTTATTCAAATCATAAAGAGTT
>PVLC010001982.1:23802-80271 GCA_004027655.1 Graphiurus murinus
TTCGGGAGGCTGAGACCGGAGGATCCGGGTTCGCGGCCAGCCTCAGCTACCTAGTGAGGCACTCCGCAACTTAGTGAGACTCGGTTTCAAAATAAAGAATAAAAAATAGGGCTGGGGGTATAGCTCGGAGGTAGAATGCCCCTGAGTTCAATCCCCAGTACCGCCAAAAAAAAAAAAAAAAAAAAAAAAAAAAAAAAGAGTTTGGCCACCCAAGGCCTGAGACTCCAACTGCTTTCTGCTAAAACTGTTTCTAAAGTAAGTTTTAAATTTTGTATTGCCCCACAGACATTTCCTCATGTATACTTTATACTCATCCTGACCCTCCTGGGATAGTTCTAATTAGACCAACCTCAACTGACCTTAATTCTGGACTAACTTTGATCTTATAGTTTCATGTTACTTTGAGATAGTACTGTCCATCAGTGAACATCTCACGGACTAGAAAATTCTCAGTTTATTTATGTATCTTTAAGGGACTTCTCCTCAAAATATTGAATTACCTCTTTATACCAGAGAAGTGGATTTTATACTTTCCTTTATATAGTGCTCTTTCTTGGGACACAAATCACTGCCTCCGTGGTTAGCTACAATGTAGGTATTATTTCTAATTATATCTTAAACCCTCTGCTTCATCCTCTTAGGGAGCCTTGCAAAATGTCACTGAGGTTACTAAGGATAACAAATCTTCTGTATATTCTACCAGGCTGCTTCACAAGTGTCTGGGAGAAAACACCTTGGGTTCAGAATAAGACCCCAGAATGACTCATTCTGCACCAGGACATGGGTTCTCCAGAGGGATGTTGGAGGTGGATCTTGCATTGGGCTGTTTAATGTGATGGATTAAGGCCCCTCTTGCCATGCTCCTGATTTTATTGTATTCTATTCAACTCCTGTCTCTTGTATCTTCTTTTAGATATAATCTAGCACTTGTCAGTGGGATATGCCCCTTGAATATGGCTCTCCTGGTTTTGACTGATCTTGTTTTATAAAGACTTTTACTTCTATTGACATTTTGGCTGACACCAAGTTATAACTCTGTGTGTGTGTGTGTGTGTGTGTGTGTGTGTGTGTGTGTGTGTGGTGTTACTAGGGATTGAACACAGAGACATTCTACCTCTAAGCTATACCCCAGCCCATTTGTTTATTTATTTTGTGGTACTGGGGATTAAACCTAGAGGCATTCTACCTCAGAGCTACACCACATCCCTTTTTATTTTTATTTTGAAACAGGGTCTCACCAAGTTACTGAGGGCCATACTAAGTTGCCGAGACTATCTTTGAACTTGTGATCCTTTTTTTTTTTTTTTTTTTCTTGGTACTAGGGATTGAACTCAGGGTCATTCTACCTCCGAGCTATACCCCCAGTCCTGTTTTTTATTCTTTGTTTTGAAACCGAGTCTCACTAAGTTGCGGAGTAGCTGAGGCTGGCTGTGAACCCGCATCCTCCGGTCTCAGCCTCCCAAATGCTGGGATTACAAGCATGCGCCACCATGCCTGGCTCCAGATAGTAACTCTTAATCTCTAGGATTTAATCTATGACAACATGTGCTTTTCATCAATGGAATCTAAACCCATATTCTCTCAACTAGTAGAGTTTTAACAGTATTGTTTTATCCTATAAATGTCTTGGACAATATCACCTGTGATGTTCATAGCCCTGTTTCAAAATGAGTTGGTAATTTTTTTGTATGTCTGTTCTAATATTCTCCCTTAGAGCACTGTAATAACTGGCTTCTTAGTGGACAGATGCATGTAAAGATAACTTCCTACAGATCCACTATGCTTACTTGGGTTAAAACTCAGTGGACTTGGACATCATTCAGAGAAGTTTAATTTCATACTGAAATCTCTGATTCATATTGTCTTCCAGAGAGCAGAGTGGGCTTACTAATTTTCTGAACTTAATGAAGTCTACCCACATACTTGAAGAGCGATTAGCTGCGGGTATTCAATGGTGCTAATGTAATGATAATAATGCTGTAAATTCTGTCTGGAAAACAAAGTTAGCAGTAACTAAATAGATTTGGATAATTATAGAATTACTAAGCTTGTTTTTAGAACAACTATATCTTTAGGATAACTCTCCATGGTTGTGGGAACTCCTTAACAGACAATTTCAACTTTTCAAGTAACATATTTCAAATCTTCCTATTCAAAGCAATTTTAAAATACAAGGAACTTTTACAAATGGATGTAGCATACTAATTTTTACCTAATCTATGTATTCAACACCGACTTGGATGAAAAATAGGATTGGTGGTTTGAAAACTTAGGAAAATCAAGCTGACTTAGACAAATGCTATTTCCTCTCTGAAAACTTAGAAAAATACTTCATATGTTATTAAGAAGTTTATTCATTTACTCCCAAAGGAAAAACCATTGATTTGTTTTCTTGTTTTCTGCCGAGAGCTAACATGATCACCGCTGTTTTGGTCTCCTAACTTTTCCTTGCTCCGTCATGATCAAGTGCCAACTGTCTGTCAGACGCACAGTCAATGGTTGGCTGGAACAACATTGATTAGTGTCCTGAGGGCACACCATCCACAAAAAAGCAGAGTGCAGCTTATATATTTTATAAAAATATGTGCTTCTTACCTTCTAACAGCTTATGAGTCTTAGAATTTTGTTAGTGAAACATAAAGAGTCAAAATGGGGAAAGGGAAGGTTCTATTTCTTAAAAAAATGTAACTTAGCAAGTATACAGTAAAGGTCTGCTATCTATTACAATGCAATGTGAACACTATGTGATTTGTGAGTGGGAGGGATTGCCTGACTTATAGAGGGGAAAGGCATATGAAGAAGTAACTATACTATAGTATGATGAGTGGTATCACCACATTTTTGTAGAATTAAAATGAAAGGGACAACCCATTCTGCTTAATGAGGTGGTATGCTAGAAAAAGATACCACAAATTGGCATTTGAGTTGGAACTCAGAGTAAGTTGGAGGCATGTTATAAAAACTGAGAGGCAGGCTGGAAATTCCAGTGAAAGAAATAGCATGGATGAAGCATGGATACATGCCACTACAGAACATGACCAGGTCTATTGATCAGGGAAGGGGTCTGGAATGGAAAGATTGATTGGAATCAAGGCAACATAGGGCAGGGCTGAGCCATGGGGGTAGAGGAGACTTAGGTGAAACATTGGCTAAAAAGAGAGCCAAAGTCCTTGGAACACTATAGAGAAGCAACTGAATAAATACAGAAGGAAACATGAATGCAGTAAAGAAATTTGTTGACAATGATTTATTAATGTTGGTTCATTAATTGTGAATGATGCGCCATACTAACATAAGAAGTTAATAATAAAGGGAGCTGGGTGTGGGATCTATGATAACTCCTTGTCTTTGCCAATTATCTGTGAATTAAATCTATTCTAAAATAGAAATTTAGCCGGGCGTGGTGGCGCACGCTTGTAATCCCAGCATTCGGGAGGCTGAGACCGGTGGATCTGGGTTCGCGGCCAGCCTCGGCTACCTTCGCAACTTAGTGAGACTCGGTTTCAAAATAAAGAACAAAAAAATAGGGCTGGGGGTATAGCTCGGAGGTAGAATGCCACTGAGTTCAATCCCCAGTACCGCAAAAAAAAAAAAAAAACTAAAATAGAAATTTCATTTAAACAAAGATTCAAAACTAAAACACAGTCATGGAAGACACCTTCATTGGAAGGAAGCTGAGCCTGCAAGGAGGGAAGTATGTCACAGAACACTGTTCTTGAGATTAGGAGCTCCTAACTGGAACTCCTAGTAAGCCCTCCTTCTGTTGTCTGTTGTGTAGAAATGTGGGGGGAAAGAACCTTTCACTATAGACCAGGCGTAGCATTTTATGCTCTGTTTGCTACCATATTTCCTTGACTACCCACAAAATTGAGGCTACTTCCTTAACAAGAATTCATCTAGATTTAAAATATCCCAATAGTAGTTAATCCCCACTCCTTACATTTACCAGAATTCAATGGATTTCCTTGTCTTGTTTCCTTTATTTTTATGATTAATATAGCATTTTATTTCTATCTATATAACTCCTCTCTCCTTTGAAGAGGTTAAATTCAAGTATGTGTTGAGTAAATATCCATTTTCCTTTCAGGGAAACAAAACAGTAAAATACCGTGACTTACCTGGGTCTGTCTTCCAGCACATGCGATACAAACCCACCAGAACAAACACTGAAAGTGTTATAACAATCAACGCAATAACAACCGGCAAGATAATACCTAAAAAGCATTGGAGACATCATCAGTTAGAATGGATACTGGATACCACTTAGGTAGGTTACTAACTGAGCAAAAGCATGTGTGCTTTCTCCTTTAAACTGGATTATCTTATACTTTATACTCTTTATACTTTAGGGGAAGAAGATGCATCTGATTCCTGCACGCTGCTCTTGTTGTCATTTCTGACGTCTCCACTTGATGTCAGTCTTGTAGCCCTTCTGAAACACACTTCCACACCTAAGAGATCATTCCCCCATCTTCCTGGTGACTGAGGGAATGGGAGATGGAAGCATGGAGAGGCAGCAGATGTCCTCTGGATAATAGTTAAAATCACATCCATCTATTATATTCTGAAGTAATTTATAATGAAATTAATTGGAAAAAAATATATGCTCTATCTGGGATTGCTTCTAGTCCTGAGGTCGGCTTTTAAAAAATCTCACAAGTATCCTTTCCATAATATTATCTTAAAACTAGAAAAGGCATAAGATAACATAAATAGATATGATATAGGATATACTTCTTAAAAGCTGAACAACATAGTCCAAGTCTGTGTGTGTGTGTGTGTGTGTGTGTGTGTGTGTACACATGCTTTACTAAGAAGGTTTTGATTTAAAAAAAAATAATAATCTGCCAGGTTACATGCATAGTGCTGAAAGCAAACAAGCTGCCATAGGGATACAGCCACAGGGATGGAAATGAAGGCTGCTATTTAGTTAGACAGTCCTAGCTGCTCACATATGTGCTCCTCATATATTTATCAAGAGATGAGAATAGTTCTCCAGTTCCTTTAGAGAGTGGGTTACATTTCCACTCTCAGAGTAAACATTTGTTTTCAATACATCCTGCTGATTTCATAATAGACCTTGAGTGAGGTCATTATTGCCTCCCAAAATGAAGATGCCGTATATCAGCAGGCCAGTAATTTCTATGCTCACTTGTTTAATAAAATGACTTTACTCCAGCCTAAGATAATCTCCTATGACTCCAGCTCCATGTATATTCACCTTATTCTTAATTGTTAAGGAAAGTATTCAATACTCTATATTCAGTCTTAGCATATATATATTATATATATATATATATATATAACATATATGCTTTAGCTAAAATGGAATATTTCTTAAAGGCCATTTTAACATTAAGATTAAAGTTCTGTCAAGGTGAGAAAGCCATTTTTTGTGTAATTTGCACACAAATATTTAAAATATTTAATTGGCAAATAAAGATGAAATATATTCAAGGTGTACAATGTGATTTGGGCACATTCGTTTGCATGGGGATCAGATCTACCTGTGCATTTTGGCTTATCTGAAACTAGTCCCATCAAGTCATCCTTGGCCTTTGGTTGTAATTGCTTAGCACTAAGGTACGAGAAAAATTTCCAAGATGTGTTAATTAACATCAGTTTTATGGGAAACTCTCAAAGCTGGCAGCTGTTAGAATTATAATGAAATTGCACATTCTGTAAAATTGAGAAAAGACTATCCATAATCTAATACCTTCCCTTTATTGCTCACATTCAAAGAATCTGCACATCTACTGCTCTGAGTGGAGACATGCGTGATACTCACTGGAGTAAGAGGGACTGGTTGATGAAGAGCTTGCGTTTTTTCTCTCCTCAGTGTCTGTTATTTTAAGAAAGAAAGAAAATTAAAAAAATAGTTCTCTTCCGGTCAATGTGTGCCAATCCTCATAATCCTCTCTTCATCTCCACTTAAGGACATCTCTATGAATTATAATGAAGTTAGAAATGCAAAAAATTCTCTCACTCTGAAAGAGCTTTGTTTTGAGAATCCAGATTGGTGGGATTTTCTTGGTGAAGAAGGGTCAAGTAAACCAAGTTTTCACCCAGATGCACAGAAATCATACCTTGAAGCTGTGAGATGATCTTTGGAAGTGTTACTGATGTTGAGGGTAACATAGTGGTTTTAGAAGGTGATGTATTTGGTAGTTGAGTGGTAACTGTGGGAAAAATCACAAATCCAGAGTCAGACCATGGTATTAAGTCTTCACATATTTTCCCTAAGTTAAAACAGTTTGCATCTCTGAAGATCTGAGAAAACTCTTTATTGTTGAATATAGGATACATATAATGGTAATCCTAAACCATAAGTTCGTCTATTCCTCCTGGAAAGATGATTAAACTTGAAATCACATACTATAGATATCAGTATTGCATCTTTAAGAACTGGCAAAGAAAACTTGAGTAAGTCTCTTTCCCTTATACAAACCTGCATGAGATTCCTGTGAGACGCAAATCTACACAAGTACACTATTCACATTTCAGCTACTATAACTTTGGGTGATTTTTTTCCCTCACACATGCTTAAAATGGGCATGAATGAACAGGACTTCAGATTTTATACTATTTCTCAAAGACTGAAGAGGAAGTTTGCAATTAAGCCTTTAGTGAGAAGGACTAGAGATTTGCAGTGTATGTTTTATCTAAAAGTGCTGCATGGGTATATTCCTACTACTGTCCAACCTCCTTTTTTTAATCCCCCAAGGAAAATGTTATTACAGTTTTATTATCAAAATTCGTTGTTGTTTAATTAACACTTGCCACCTTCAATCAGAAGGACTAACCAGAAAGTAAAAATAAAAATGTATTATTCAAAATTCACATTTCAATATGTTTAAAAGAAATAAAACAGTCAAGTGTTTTTATAATTTTATAACATTTACTTTTGTGAATTAGAAGTAAAATGTAATTTGTATTTAGGAAATTTCTTGAAAATTAGTTCTCTGTCTTTCATAGTACGAAACACTCCATATTCATCACACCACTTGCCTTGTTTCTCCACCGAGTGGCACGTGTCTGGAGCCTAAGACCATAACTCTCCCCGCAGCCTACGTGGAGCTCTGCCCACAGCATGTATGCACTGAAATGTGGCCGACCCCTTGGCTTGGTTAACTAAGAAGCATCTCTCATGACTCTGGCCCCTTTGGACTATGGAAGCCATGTATAATTGCATCAAAGAAATTGATACTTCTGGGACTGCCTTGGCTCTTTCCTTCTCTGCCACCCACAGCCCAGCACGCACTACATGCTCATGCATTTTTGACATCTGTGGGGGAAGAATAATGTTTAGAGTCTGTGCCGTTCTTGCCATGTAAGAGATCTGTGGGAGGAATCTAGATATATGCCCATAAGAACAAAGAAAAATGTCAGGCTAGTGCACTAAGCAGGCAGAGAAAGGAATAGTAAATGACAGAGTGGGAACTAGCTGAAATCTTGGTACTTTTGGTGGTTCCTTCCAGTGTCGAGTGCTTTGGTGAGGAAGAAAACACTTTCCATTGTGTTGGTAGAGGACACCATGGCTGATTGAATAACCACTGGTCTTTATCCTACTGGGATTGCCCAAGGGCTAATTTTCAAGGCTCCATAGCCTACCTATTACCTTCTCAAAGGCAGGCTAAACAGCAGCCTGGGGACGGAGTATAATAGATCTGTTTCGGATGAAACCCCAAGAATTTCCACTTAAAACATGCTCATTGTGCAGGGCCAATGGCTGTTGCTAATGTTAAACAGTAGTCAGCAGAGCCAACCTTCTTATTGGAAGGACTTAGTGGCTCCTGGAACAGAAGCTTCCAAATATTTTTTTTTCTTTTAACTGCCACTCTCAGTTGCAAAATTCTTTCTGAATCACACACACACACACACACACACACACACACACACACACACACACACGCACACACACACACACACACACCTTCTATTAGATGTAATATATTTGGTGTTTTATTTTCTAGTCTTTTAAAAATCATTTTTTAATTGGTCCTGAATTCTACTAGTGACTCATAATTTGAGAAATCCCATCTTTCAACATGATTATAACTGTTGATATTGTGGTACTGGGCTGAATCCACAGATTCTGAACCTAAAGTTGTTCTTTCTGTGACTGTGATAGAGGGATTCATGTTGTGTTCTGATGATCCCCATGCATTTTGTTAAGACTGTATTATCTTGACCTTAGTACCAAAATAGGGTGTCAGAGCACGCATAGGAAAAATATAGCAGGGTAGTTAAGAGCATGATTCCATGTGTTCAAATCTGACTCTAGAACTTACTGCCTATTGAAACTTGGGCAGGTTGCCTTTGTGCCTTTTCAACATGTATAAGTGGGGTTTATAATACTTTTACATAATTTTCCCATTGTAATGTTTAAATGAGTAAATATAAAGTTAAACTGCCTAGAAGACCAATTGATACTAAAATGTACATGCTATCTAAAACAGTATAATATATATTACTATATAATATTATAGTAAGGACATGCTATTATGACCCTAGAAAGTAGGACCCTCCAAACAAAGTCAGCTTGTCTAATTTTGTCAAAATTCTAAGTGTAAAAATACATGAAGCAGGCTCTTCATATATTTTCATATTTACAGCCATTTCTTTGCTCTTGTTGGGAATGGAGGAACTGGAGTGTGTCTTGCTCTTGGACGACACAGGTTTGCACCTGGATTCTGACTTTGGTGATTATGGTGATTACTGAATTATGGATATATTGTGTCACAATTTAAATCTAGTTTACAAATTTCAGGTAAGTCTTGAAGCCAGCTGTTTAAGAGTCAAGTCCATTGAAATCACATGTATCCAAATTTGCCCCAGCTGTGTCTAATAGTACTATTTGGCCCTGCTATAAACCATCACTAGATAAAGCATTGGAAGTTCTAAGGACAGGCGTGTTTATGGATGTCCCAGAGCACCAGTGGATAACCTGAGAACGTGCCTCACAAAACTCCAACTACAGATGTGTGGGGACCAAGGCTCCCCACTTACTCTCTAAACCAGTCCAGGTATTGTGCAGGTGCCTCTCCTCCCCGAGGTGTTCCTAGCCAATGAGCACGCTGGCAGGGATGCTGGGTAAACCTGTTCCTGGAGACATGAGCATCTTCAGAGAGGGACTTGAAGTGGAGAATTCCTAATGGCCTTCCTGAACCTTTGCCTGGAAGGCACTGCAGCCTAGGATGCTCCCACCCGCTTCCTTCCTTCCCTGCTCTCTCACAGCAGACTTGTCTCGCTGCCTGCTTGTGGCTCTTTCAGCCTCCCTAGGTGCCCTTGCCATTGTCTCTACTAAAACCCTCTTACATTTAATGACATTTTGAACTCTGCTTCTCTGATGATCTGTAGGAAAGCAGTCTCTAGCGGCATCTGTTTAAAAGGTCATTTCATATTGGAGCAGAAATGGAGCCTCAGGAATTTTAAATTGGAATCCGAAGAATTGGACACTGCCTTTTAACATCTTTTGTTTTTCCCTTCTTTGTGGAACCTTCATGCTGTGGGGAAATACCTCTTTCCCATTTTATATGAAATCCCCCTTCTTACTCCAACCTCAGTTCACTAAATGTCCAAAGCGCTCTCCTAAGAATGTAAGTTTAGAACTGGGCACAGTAGCAACAGTTCCAGTGCTTGGGAGGCTGGGCCAGGAGGATCTCAGGTTCAAGAGCAGCCTCAGAAATTTGGCAAGACTCTCAGCAACCTAGCAAGATCCTTTTTCAAAACAAAACATTTAAAAAGGGATGGGAGTATGTCTCAGAGATAGAAGGTCTTTGGGTTCAATTTCCAGTACAAAACAAAGAAATTGAGTACAGAGATTCTGAGTTTTCCCAAAGTGAACCTCTGAAGGATCAATGGGAGTACTAAACTCCTGAAATTACCTGGCTCCTACATTTCTTTATTTTGAGAGCTTCTCAGTAGCCTTTTAATTAAAAACAAAACAAAATAAAATCAACTTCATTTGACTTAAGTAAGGCAGAGCCTTGTTCTGTAATTTGTAACCAAATAATCTTGAATATTTTATTATTTTTTTTTCTTGTGGTTTATGGCACTTGATGTTTTGGAGCTCAGGCCCTTCCGTGAAAAGTTTGGAGGCAGAACTGGTCAATAATGTGGTCACATATTCAGATAGAATAAAATTTGAGCTCCATATCTGCAGATTACTTATTCAAACACATACACACACACACACACACACACACACACACACACACATACACACACATATATATTTAAGTTACATGTGTAGATGTGAATGTATATATATTTGTTAACCTCTACAAATCTGTAAGTTTTGTTTTATCATCAGTAAAATGAAGACAAAAAATTCTTGCCTCAAACAAATCATTATAAAAATAAAAGAATAAAAGTTAATATATGCACAGTGCTTGGGCAAGCTATCAAATATAGTTATTATTTATTCATCCTATTAATATATATTTTTTTGCGGTGCTGGGGATTGAACTCAGGGGCATTCTATCTCCGAGCTATACCCCCAGCCCTATTTTGTATTCTTTATTTTGAAACCGAGTCTCACTAAGTTGCGGAGTGCCTCACTAGGTAGCTGAGGCTGGCCAAGAACCTGGATTCTCTGGTCTCAGCCTCCCAAATGCTGGGATTACAAGGGTGCGCCACCATGCCCGGCTCCTATTAATATTTTTTGAGGAACTATTATGAGCTGTAACTTGTACTACATGCTAGAAGTTATTAATAACCACACACATTGCTCTGGAACAAAATATATTATCAAGCCAAAGAATTACTATCATAGGCATGGTATCTTATTGCCTGAAGCATATGATCTTTGGGTAGAATGGCAAATCATTTCCATGCTGAGCGCCAACCCTAATGTGTTTGCAGGGACTATGCAGAAATCTCTGTTCTGAAATGTTATGAAACTATATCTGAGAAAAATGTGACATTGCAGAGGTTGCCCTTACAAGAGGAGCGTTGTGGCGACTTCGCAACACATTTGCTAGCCCCGACTTGTCCAAACTTCTACTGTGTATGTGAAAAAACTGAGGTTTGGAAATGTTTAAAAAGCTTTGTTGAGATCTTGCAGCTGCAGCAGCCAAGCTATAACTAACACCTGGATCTCCCAACTGCTGTTCCATTATTTTCTCTGTTATCCACATACTCTCTAGGATGTGAACAAGCACACAGAGGACATTCCTTCCAACTCATCAGTACAGTCATTGTATGATTTAAATTGCATATAACCATCCCCCATGTTCTCTACAATGTTCCCCAAATACCCTCAGCTGATATTTTAAGGCTTAATCTCAATTCCTATTCCAGCCTGGGCTGCAGTTTCACACCTGAGTTTGTTGCTTGGACTACACTGTAAAGTCAGTGGCATCCTCTCTAAAGGAAAACTATGATAGCTCTCTACCCAGATTTCCCAGAACTGTATTGAATTTAATTATTCCATCAGCCTATGTTCAATATAACCAAGCTGTTTTTAGAAAATATAATTGTGTCGTAGAAATAACTTATATTAACATATGAACCCACAGAACACAGAGACATGGCTGAGTTAGTCACATCAGGTCATCAGAATTGGAAACTTAGAAGAGTTTGAGAAAAAGGCACATGAGATACACAGACATTACTGGGAGATAAGCATGCAAGGCAGGAGAGAATAAAATATTCTAGTATAAGAAAAAATAAATCTGTGTGCTTCATTTTTATTTTTCTTATGTTGCCTATACTTCTTTCTGGTGTGTAGGCATTTAATGTGTATGTGCCTGAGGGACTCAACTCCACTGAATTGAGCAATTATTAATTGTTTTATGTAATTTATGAATAATTTTAATTGATCTCTAATTGAAATTTAATGGGTTCATATCCAACTTTTTTAAAAAAAATTTCAACATTAGATACAATAAATCATTCCTTCCTCTTTAAAACATGTTCTTCATGTGACTTCTGATAGAGTATACTCCATTTTGTTTTTGTTTTTGTTTTTGTGTTACTGGAGATTGAACCCTGGAGCATTCTACCTCCTAGCTACAGCCCAGCCCTTTTTTATTTTGAAATAGGGTCTTGCTACTTTGCTGAAGTTGACCTAGAACCTGTGCTTCTCCCGTCTCAGCCTACCAAGTACTGGTAGGCGTGCACCACTGCATCCAGCTACATTGGGTTGTCTATGACTTACTCCTCTTGGTCTCCTTTGTTATTTCCTTCTCTACTATCTGAATTATAATTTTGAAGTGCCCAGGGATTAGTTCTTGGTCCTCTTCTCTGACTACACTCATTTATTTGGCAATCTCATTTAATTTTAAGGGATAAATTCAATGCCAATGCCAATGATATTCCAGTTTATATATCCAGCCCAGATTTCCTATACCCCAAATCAATAAATTAAGATGCCTTCTTAAGAAATAATGAATAGTTTAAACTCAATGTGTCCATACTTGACCTTTCTTATCTGCAGCCTTCCCATTCTATTTGAGGGTGACTATTTCTCCTTTTTACTCGGGCCAAAGACCTATTTGGACTCACCTCCTTTTATCCCTTCCCACATACACAATTGTCAGGAATATCCATGGCTCCATCCCCAAAATATAACCAGAGTTTGAAGATTTTGTGCCACCTACCCTGTGATCACCCTGTTCTAAGCTACCATCATCTGGTTCCTGGATAATTTGCAAGTGATATTCTTGCTTCAAACTGATAGTCTCTTGTTAGTGCTCAGAGGTAGCCTTATAAAACAGGAGTCAGTTCATGGAACCATTCCACTCAAACTCAATACTCATTTCCCATCCTACTTACAGGAGAAGCTGGAGTCTTTGGAGTAGCACGCAGAGCTCCAGGAGATCTGTGTGGTCAATCCTGCCTTAGCTCTGCCCACTTACACATATCTGGCTTCTCCTCAAGTTCCAGCTCAGCCTGAAGGCTCTTTCCTTTGCCCACTGGGTGACTCATTTCCTTCTCAGGGTTACACAAACCTTTTCAGGGAGTCTTACACTGACCATGCTTTTCAGTCCTGCAAACTGGTCCTCACTCTCCAACCCTCGGACTCCCTGCTTCCTACATTGCTTTTCACCCTTTCCTCTTGCTCAGAACACTCACCACCTTTGAACTTACTGTATAATTTAGCTATCATTAAAACTGAGTAAAATTATTTTTCTTCCCTACTAGAACCTAAACTCCTCAAGGCCAAGGATCTTTATTTTGCTCACTGATGTTTCTCAGACACTAGAAGATTGTCCAGAGTCGGGTCTATCAGAGCGGGCTAAGTGGATAAACAAAGTTTGGGGCAATAGGAGTGAGCACTGTTGAAGCTGAAGTGATTCTTGAGATTGCCATTCTATCTTAATATTAGGACTCATGTATATTTAAAACCATTGTTTAATTTTTCAACAATAATGCACACAAAATGGAGACCTACTCTGGGTTCAACACTAGACACAGCAAAGCACAAGAGCACAGTATGAGGAGCTTGCATTTCAGTAGCAGAGGTGAGAATCACACCCCAAAACTGGAGAAAGAGCCAGCAAAACAGTATGCCAAGGATCAAAGTAAGAGATTGTGCTCTTGTTTATTAAATCTCATGTATAAGCTACTCTTAACAAATGATTTGAGAAGCTTAAGTAATAGTATATATCATAGATTAATAAAATAGAAAGTAGATATCAGGACAAATGTAAGTGGGTCTGTCTCAGAATTAAGCCTCAGTGTTGACACGGTGGCTGACGTTGGCTGTGAGAGTGGGCACTGAGTGTCCTGCCACCCCAGGAAAGAAGGACAATCTATTCTGGGCTTTCATTATCAGACAGGAAATAAGTGGTCTATTATAAGAGTAACTGGAACACAGTGGTAAGAATGCACGCCATGAGTGTGGTTGGTATGATTCCGTGGTTGGGGAGGGGAGACTACTGATGTGAACCTGCCGCCCTCTGACTTCAATAGTTTAGGGTCTCGTCAAGGTTTCTTATTTTGTCATAGTTAGTATATACGTTCATTCACAAACATCAGAGGGGAGTTTTTCTGTCTTCACATCATGAACATTCATTTCTCCTCACATCAGAGGCTACGTTTCTGATCAAGATGTGGGGTTAGAGCATCGTGAAAAGGAGTTTTATCTCAAGTCACCTTCATGTTGCTTTGGGGCCATCAGTGACTAACCTGAGGTCATAACATCCTCTAACCCAGGAATTACTCAGAATGGAGACTGATTTTAGAAGACTTTAGAAATATATGCTGAGGAAAGATGATGCACTTTCCTGTTTCATTTTGAATAGTTATTAATTTCTAGAAAATTATATATATAACATATGACAAGTGAAGAACTGTTCTAATTACTTACATATGTGCTAATTTGTTATATTCTTAAAAATTTTTTTTGTATGTGTGTGGTACTGAAGATTGAACCCAGGGTGTCTCTACCTCCAAGCTACATCTTCAGCCCTTTAAAAATTTGTTGTTGTAGCAGGGTGTGGTGGCACATGCTTGTAATCCCAGTACTTGGGAAGCTGAAACAGGAGGATCGCAGGTTCACGGCCAGCCTCAGCTACTTAGGGAGACCTTCCACAATTTAGTTAGACCCTGTTTCAAAATAAAGAATTAAAAATATAGCTGGGGTGTAGCTCGGAGGTAGAATGCTCAGGTTCAATGTCCAGTACTGAAAAAAAATTGTTTTTGTTTTTGCTTTGAAACAGGGTATCCCTAGGATTCTGAGATCCTTCCTAAGTTGCTAAGGCTGGCCTTGAACCTACAATCCTCCTGTCTTAGTTTCTCAATTACTGGGATTACAAGTGTGTGTCACCATACCCAGCTCTTTTTTAAAATTAATTTATTGATGCATTGTAATCACTCATCTTTATGAGGTACAAGAAGGCAGAGGCGTATGTGCACACATCACTCATTTATCCCTTCCCCAATTCCTACCCCATTCCCTCCTCCCTCCCTCCTTCTCATGTTTGGTTTAGTGATTGACTTTCATATGTTTGTGAATGTACATCCAGTGCATTAGGATGTTTCCCTCCCTCACCCGCCCATCACCTTCAGTTAGGTCACTTTCTTTGCTCATCTAAGGTTTCTCCTTTTTCCAGAGTCCCTCCTATGACCCAGTTTCTCCCTAGTTCCTGCACATTAGGAAGAGCATCCAATTTTTTACTTTTTGTGACTGACTAATCTCACTTAGCATAATGTTCTCCAGTTCCATCCATTTCCCTGCAAATGACATAATTTTATTCTTCTTTATGGCTGGGTAAAATTCCATTTTGTACATGTCCCATAGTTTTGTAATCCATTCATCTGTTGATGGACATCTTGGCTGGTTCCATATTTTGGCAATTGTGAATTGTGTGGCTATAAATATAGATACACATGTATTAGTCTGGTAGTTTAGTTTCCATTCTTTTGGGTAGATACCCAGAAGTGGTATTGCTGGATCATATGGTAGGTTCATTCCCATTCGTCTGAGGATCCACCATACTGTTTTCTAAAGTGGTTGCACTAATCTGAAATCCCACCAACAGTGTATTAGGGTTCCCACTTCTCCACACCCTTACCAGCATTTGTTGTTATTTGTGTTTTTAATGATTGCCATTTTAATTGGGGTTAGGTGAAATCTCAAGGTAGTTTAGATTTGCATTTCTCTGATTGCTAATGATGTTAAACTTTTTTCACACATTTATTGTCCATTTGTATTTCTTTTTTTGTGAAGTGTCTATTTACTTCACTTGCCCATCAAAGACCTGGAAATTAGACCAAAGACTTTGCAACTATTTTAAGAGGGCATAAATCCAATATTTCAACACATAGGCACAGGTAAAAACGTTTTCAGCAAGATCCCAAAGGCACAAGAAATTCAAAGGAGAATCAGTACGTGGGATTGCATTAAACTAAGGAGCTTCCATGAAGCAAAGGAAAGTATCCAGAACCTCAACAGAGAGCTGACAGAATGGGAAAAGATTTTTACCAGCTATTCCTCTGATAGAGGACTACTATCTACAATACACAGAGAACTCAAGAAACTGCTAAGGAAACAAATAACCCAATCAAAAATTGGCAAGTGAACTATACACAGTTCTTAAGCAAACATATTTAACACTGTGATGATACTGCGGCTCAGAGAGATAAAATAATGTGTCTGATAATAAGTGGAAGAGTTAAAATATAAGCTGTCTATGACTTATAACCCTTTTCATGTCCCTTCCATTATGCCATGGCCATGTAACCAACAGATTTTAAGTTAGTTCATCTCACTTGCTTGTGGCATAGTTATCCATGAGATCAGTGAAATTTGTTCTCAGCATTCTGAAAGATTTAGAGTGTTCTCACTCTCTCCCCAAACATAAAAATGGACATGAAAAAATTATAAAAAATTTTATTTTCAAACCCCTTAGGGAACACTATGTAGCAGACATTATTCTAACTGCTTTATAAATATTAATTTAATGATTGCATTGTTATTTACATTTTGCAAAGTGGAAGCTGAAGCCCAGAGAGAGTAAGTAATTTACCCGGGGTCACATAGCAAGAGGGTGGCAGAGCCAGGATTTCAACACGATCTGTAGAGTCTGTGCTGTCAACCAGGAGTTAGTGTTCTAACCTGCTCCACATCAGCAGGATGAGTTATAAGGACATGTCTCTCACTTCTGTTACATGAAATCCAATCTATTTTCAATTTAGGACCCAATCAAGATGGTATTCTTCCCATTGAGAAAAGCTGAACTCTTTTTTCCTTCAATGGTTCAAACCAAGCCATGCAGACAGATACAAGGAGACAGCAGGAACTAGTCCCAAAGCGTTAAATAAAGTACATTGTAGAGCTGGTTGGAGTAGCACATCTCTTTAGCAATTCTATCAACATGTTTTGGTTCCTAAAGTGTTTTTATGACCTCTTGGTGTAGACTAGAGAGGTACGAGAATAATGCAAAGTGCTTCCTTGAGACTCATCAGATCTCGGAACTAGACAAGAAACCACTGTGCCACACCCAGGAGCTGCCTGGTGGCCAGACCCATCACATATACTTTGATAGGTCTTTCATCCCACAGGTGAGTTTTTAAATTCTCGATTTATTTTTTAGGCATCATACAATCCTAAATTAAGGCCAGGCATGGTGGTGCACACCTGCAATCCCAGTATTTTAGAAGCTGAGACAGGAGGATTGCAGGTTCAAGGGCAGCCCGGGAAATTTAATGAGACCATTTCAAATAAAATTTAAATATAGAAAAAAAGGCAAGAGCAAGATTTGGCTTAGGTATGTTTCCAGTTCGAGTTGATCCTAACTGAGCAACAGTATGGAGACTCTGACATTCGAGGTTAGAAAGCTCGGCTAGACAGCCCCCATATGGAATGACTCAGGCTTCACTTTAAACTGAGTTTCTATAGACAGCAGCCAATACCCGGAAACAGAGCAGAGGAGCATGGGCCTGCTGGGGCGGAGTGCAGTGTCCTTTCTAACTGCCAGTGCTCAGGTTGGCTGGACGCGTCTGTTCTGACTTCTGTTTTTCTACCAACTTTAATGCCCACGGTGCAAGTGAGGCAGTGAAGCACAGTTAAGAAAAGTGAAGAAGACAGGCATAATGAGACCTTTCACAAGTTATACTGGTCACTGTGGAATGTCATTGCCATGGTTAATTTGACCTGTCCACCAGATATTGGGCTAGGCATTATTCTGAGTGTGCTTGTGAGATATCTTTGGTTGAGGTGAACATTTCAATTAAGAGACAGCATCAAGTAGTAGATTGCCTTCCCTAATGTGGGCGGGATCTGCCCAATCAGTTGAAGGCTTGCATGAAATAAAGAGGGAACTCCTCCCTCCTGACTGCCTTGAATGGAGACGCTGACCTTTCTCTGCCTTAGAATTCATATGGAAACACTGGCTCTTCTTGTGTCTTGAGCCTGCAAATTTTACAACTGGAACTATACCTTCAGCGTTCCTGGTTCTTGGCACTTTGGAGCTAGGCTGGGAATCAGTTCACTACTGACTCACCCAGGGTTCCAGCTTGCTGACTAACAGATCTTGGGGTTTCTTAGCCTCCAAAATCATGTGTGCAAATTCCTTAAAATAAATCTATTTTTATATAAACACATCCCATTGGTTCCATTTTCTGGAGAACCCTGACTAATATAGTTGTATTTCCCCCCAAATTAAAGACAAATGGTTTATTCATTTCCCAATACACTGAGGTATACTGATACTTGTGTGTGTGTGTGTGTGTGTGTGTGTGTGTGTGTGTGTGTGTGTGTGTGTATGGTGTTACACTGGGGATCGAATTCAGGGGTATTCTATCTCTGAGCTAGGCTCCCAGTCCTATATTATATTTTATTTTGAAACAAGTTCTCACTAAGCTGCTAAGGGTCTTGCTGAGTTGCTGAGGCTGTCCACAAACCTATAATCATCCTGTTTCAACCTCCCAAGTATTACAGGTGGGATTACAGGTGTGTGCTACCACACCCAGCTTTATTGATACATTTCTGCTCAGGGCTGAGGTCTCATCAATCAAAAGGTCCATTTTCATAGGACAAGTTATTTATTATTAATTTTCTTCTTTGCTGCCCTGGGGATTGAGCCAGGGCCTCATACATGTTAGGCAAGTTCTCTGCTAGTGAGCTACCCTCTGGATCTATTTAATTTTAATTTTGAGATAGTATCTTGCTAAATTGCCCAGGCTAGTTTTGAACTTGTGATCCTCCTGCTTCAGCCAATAGCTGGTATTATGTGTGTATGCCAGTGTGCCTGGCTTCAGGGACAATTGTTGCCCTAGCTTGCCTGTGGGAAAATAATAAGGCCAAACAAAAACGAAATCCAACATTGCTTAAAATTGTTGTCATGGGTATGTGATGTCTCTACATCTCCAGGGAATAAACAATGCTACATTGCTTGTCAGTGGGTCCCACCATCTCCTCACTGGCTCCAAACTCAGAAAAACCAGTAGGCAGAATAATCTGGCAACTAGAAGGTCACTTACTTCCTTCATTAACATGCTCTGCATCTGTGTTAACCTGCCTTTCTCATTCAGTGGTGGCATAACCAAAGCAAAGCATTTAATTCTTTTCTAATCTTAGAGAAGCTTATCCAAGCCTTGTTTATCATATATTGCTTTATACCTACATGACTACTAGACTATTATGGTTATTTATAGGATTGAGTGGTATCTCTGAGTAACATTCTGAATAACATCTTTTTTTTTTTTTTTTTTTCGGTACTGGGGATTGAACTCAGGGGCATTCTACTTCTGAGCTACCCCCCTAGCCCTATTTTTTATTCTTTATTTTGAAACAGGGTCTCACTAAGTTGCGGAGTGCCTCACTAGGTAGCTGAGGCTGGCCGCAAAACCGGATCCTCTGGTCTCAGCCTCCCAAATGCTGGGATTACAAGCGTGCGCCACCACACCCAGCTCTGAGTAACATCTTAATGACAGGTTCCATGTATCTCTCATAACTCTTAGTGTTACATGTAAGAAGAACAGAATTAATATTTAGTGAATGCCTTGGTTAGTGGTGGTTAACTAGATATGCCATTCTGTATGTTTAGCAGGGGATCCTACTACATGTGAGGCCTTACCAGATGTTTTACAGAGAGCAGTTGAGGTCTGGCTTTCCCATATGCTTCAGAATCTAAGCGTAAATTTCTCATGTTACGCATCATCAAATACAGCTACCTGGTGTACACTTCCTTTACTTTATTCAATGGGATGAATGAACATGTCTTTACACCTTGATGGACCACTTCCATGTAATTACAATTATCTTTTCTTTATTTTAGAATGTTAAAACATCATATCTATGTATCATTGTTTATAATTCACAATTTGTATAGATTTGCCTTACTTATTCCTAATCCCTCAAAAAGATCCTATGTATAATAATCTTCAATACCTAGACCCTTAACAATAATCTTTCAAATGGTTGATTAAAGTATATTTTTTCAAGGAAGCTAAAGCTAACTGTATAATGTGAAGCAAAGTATCAAACGTGAGAACTATGTATAATATATTCAAAGACTACATATTAGCTCATATTTATAGATGCCATACTAATATTTTTATGGGCTAAGATTTTCTATTAACTTCTACATAAAATGGTAATTATTTTAATAATATGCCTATCTTTGATGCTATGAATATGTTAGAATTTTTATATCTTAATATCTTTGATATACATACATAAGACTAAAGAAATCTCTAATCTGAAAAAAACATAATTAGAGCCATCAATCAAAGTATGAAGTATTAACAGGCTACTCCCTGTTAATACATTTGTTAATTCTTCTGTTTTGGGGGTATGAATCTGTATTCAACCACAATATGTATCTGAAGTTTGAGTGTAAAGGAATGAGAATGACTTCTTTTGGATCATAGGCATCTTATTCTTTTTTCATCTGCAATTCTAATCAATGGTTTGTCTCATCTGTTTTAGGAGAACTAGTTTTTAGAACTTGAAAAATTAAAGTAAGCTTAAATCTGCTTTCTATTCTATTGAAAAGCAGCGATTGTTGACATTTTGTAAATATAACTCTTCTAAACAAAATAAAGGATGCTTCAGTTCCTACTTAAAAGAAGCTGACAACTTGGCAGCTTCTCAATTCCCCTTCATCTTTGGCTTCTCCATCCTCATTCCTCAAAGCAGAGGAGAGCGCCCTCTCAGGTGGCATCAGCCCTCCCTGCCTGGATGTGCTGCTTTTATGTCTGTCCTGCTTTGTTTTTCCTAGTGCATGCATATTTCTAGACCTTGAACAGGAAAACAATCAAAATATGATGATATGATGAAATAAAGAGAATTGATAGTATGAAATAGCTCCTTTATTAGTGAGCTATACTAGGTAGCAGAAGATAATTAAAAGCTAAAAATACAATAATTTGTCCCAAGTTTCTTGAACCAAGGTGGTAGAAGGTACACTACTGACTATTAGGACATTTGCTGTGAAAATAATATTAGAATCACTCATAACTTTTTATGATTTTTTTACATGATCCTCTAGGTTTATTTCACATTTTTACTCTATGCATATTAAAGGTTACCAGGATTGAGAACGTATGAGATTCATCCTTTGTGTAAGTATTAGGTAGGAGGTAGGAAGAAAAAAATCTCCACGTAAGTATAAATTTCAAAACAGGAAGACCCAACAATGCCATCATCCTCTGCCTAGCAGCCTGCTTCAATTCTCAGTTGTTCACTGTGGTTTGCACCACCATTTTTAGGATGCCAGGACCAGACTTTGTTGGAAAGTACAGAGAAGACATTGTACTTATGGGAGAGGGCTCACTGACCACAGGAAAGGTGAGGACAGCGAGACTCAGGCGGTGGGCAGGGAGTCCCTCAGGCTTCACCACTCACTAGGGCTGGCTCCCCTCCCTCAGACGCGCCCTCCACCTTCTCCTGGTCTGTTCCGCCTCTGCTTTGAAATCCAGGACTCCTGGAAACTTTTCCTGCCCCCTGACCCCCACCCTATGCCATTTCCACAATTGATCTATTTGGTCTCATTCCTGGGATTTCACCCTTGAATATACTTAGAGAAGAGAAAATTAACTTACCTGATGACTTTTCTGTTGTTTTGATTGAACTTTGATTCTCAGCTTTAAAGGAAAGAAAAGGGAAAAAAGTCACTAAAATTAAATTCCAAATGTCAGATCTGCTTTCATAATTGTTTCAGAAAGCAAGTGGAGATAGAGATTGGTTAATTTATGATTCACTTTTCCTCAATCATGAGTATTCATGATTAGAGAAAGCATCACACTAGGAACTGACTAACTTTTTCTTAAAGGGGCAAATATTTTAGGATTTGTGGTCCATAAGGTCTCTCTCAGGTACTCAACTTTGCGTCGTACTGGGAATGCAGCCACACTAAATATCCAAAGAATGGGAAAGGCGGTGCTCCAATAAAATTTAAATATAGAAAAAAAGGCAAGAGCAAGATTTGGCTTGTGGGCCCCAGTTTACCAAATTCTCCTTTAGAATATCTCATACATCCTCACATCTGGAACACCAGGAGATAACACAGAGAATGAAAGATACTTCTTAAAATGATTCATGGATGATGCTGACCTGTCTTGTAATACTACTAGGATGAGATGCATTTCATCACTTGGGAAAGATGCAGGGAGGTTCAGACAGATGCTGGGGACACTAAGGGAATTCTTTTATGATAAATGTAGTTCAGGAGAATTTTCTGCAAGGAAAGTCTGTTGAGGGGATGATCACAAAAGGTCCCTTCTACAATTTGGAGTATGTGCCAAATGAACAGGATTTGACAGGTGAAAAAACAAAGACAATAATATTAAAGCAAACAGACATGTAAAGAATATCTACTTGCCTCCTTTGTGTAGTCCCCTGACTGTGCATATCAGCATCTCAAAGTCAATTTGCTCCAAATAGAAGGAACTCTTGACTGGTCTCCTGAAATTCACCCCTTCCCCCGCCTTCTTGGATCAGTGCATGGTACCACTGATTCCCAGTGGGCAAGGTTCTTCTTGAGTCTCCTTTTTATTTTCCATACCAGTTCTAGCTTCAAAATATATTTCAAATATTAATATATATTTATATATATACATATATGTATATATATATATATATATATAATTTTGAAACAGGGCCTCATTAAGTTATTGAGGGTCTTGTTAAGTTGCTGAGACTGGCCTGTAACTTGTGGTCCTTTTGTCTCAGCCTCCCAAGTACTGGGATTCCGGGTGTGTGCTGCCACACCTGGCTTAGAAAAATCTTTTAAAATTAAAACTTGACAGCTCCCTATTCCTCTCCTTACTCCAGCTGGTGAGTGTTTATGGGATGTAAGAGCCCTGCTTTTCCCCTCAATTAATCTCAGGTTAACTTGCTCAACCTTGGGGCTTTGCAGTGGCAGATGGAAGGCACAGGACTCTTCTTGCCCCAGGCTTCCTCTCTGCCTCCCGTGTTCTCTCAGGACCACCCTGGCTTCCTTCTTCTTTTCACAACGCTGGTCAGATGACACTGCTCACAGAAGTCTGCCCAACCACATTACCTAAATTGTCTCCCAGACCCTATCATTCTAGTCCATCAGTGTGCTCAACATTTGCTCAACTGCCTTCATTTCTACAGTGACATTTTCTTTCTTCTCTTATAAACTGTTTATTGCCTGCTAGAATGTAGCTCCATAAGGGTATATTTCTTATCTTAGAGCAGTGATTCTAGTACTTGCCTTCAGAGTTTGGGAGAGCAGGTCTCCAGCACATAGAAAATAATAATAAAAATAAGTTTAATTCTACCTACCTGAATTCAACTTTTAAGGTAAAATTAATTATTTAAAATTTCCAGTTGGATGAAAGCTACCACTTTTAAGCAATTACTTATGACTGCTTCCATATATTATTTGCTGATGTTTATAACAGAGATATTATTTACAATTTGAAGATCTGAAACTATTAACTGAGATAAATAAAATTTCTTTCTCAAGGGTAGGACTAGAATTTTAATTCAGATCTGTTGGTTCCAAACCCACCTTCACTTAAATAAACAGCTTTACCTTCCATGAAACTGCTCTGAATAAAAAGCTTATGTAATTATTTCCTACTTTTGATAACTAATTAAAATAATCATGAACATGACATAATGTTGCATTTGGAAGATGCAGATAAAATATTTATTAGCTGCTAGAGGATTAGAATATAAAGAAAATCAAAACCCTTTGTTTCTCTTAGTAATATCAGGTCATAACCTTACTTGCTGATGAGAATGAAAAATTCTAAGCTTGTATCAGACAAAACCTTCTGACTATCTTTTATTTGAAAATTTCTTAGCCTTAAAAATGCATAATGATTTTATAGAAACATAGAATACATAAGTAATAGAATTATGCCTTGAGACATGACTGAATCATAAAAAAAACAATTTAAAAACTATTATATTGAAAGGCCAAGATAGATAGATAGATAGATAGATAGATAGATAGATAGATAGATAGATAGATAGATGATAGAGTTATTCTGAGAACAAAATTCTGCATATCTTATACATTTAATAAAAAATAGATGGAATACATGCCCTTTCCTCCCATGACCTCAGAGAGATGTTTTGAAGAAGATAAACTATTTTCATATGAGCACAACTTTCAAACTTGGACTCATTATTGTGGATATAAAAGCTTAGTAGAGATAAATGTTACGTAATGTGGCTAAGCTGTGAGAATTAATTAAAAGCAAAGACATTTGCAGTTATTTCTTTTTTTTATAACTCTCATGATACACATGTGTTTTGAGAAAAGGCCAAAATCAGGTGTAGAGAGGAATAAAGAAAAGTCAAATGGCGAAAGAGTGCAGTGGGCTTCTGCCAAACACACATGTTTAGTGAAGATCAGACCTTAAACAGGGTAGTTCGCAAAATTTGTTGATTGAGATTGATTTTCTAAAATGAAGTTGAAGGCTTGTGAAGTGCAAATGAACTTTGAAATGGTGATCACATTAACCCAAGGCTCCACTTTACTTAAATAGCTCCTAAATCAGAATCTTTTGTAACTATACAACAAAGAACTTTGTTAAATATTCTTATTTATAAAAGATACTGGGTTTCTAGCTCATAAAACTATTGTTGCACATGGAGCATGATGATGTCATTAATAAATGCTGGAAGAAAGAATCTATATAGATCATATTCCTGTATATAATTCTTTAGTGATTCACTGCAAGATAATTTGTTATGACCAATTCAGGCTTTTATTATTCTCCCATATGGCATTGACTGAGTCATTGCACATGAGATTGTTTCTGGTTTGGCTAACTCACGACATGTGACTAAGATTTTGTTATCCTGAAGAGTCCTCTAGTATTTGCCTCATGATAGAAATGATAATGTATAAGAAGAGTTATGGTTAAGACCCCCAAATAAATGACATAAAACATGGTGCAACTCACAAAAACATTGAGGCTGAGTGGGCAGTCAGGTAAATTAATGTTTTTCCAGTGCGAGGTGATAGCATTATATGACAGATGCTATAAGGCAGTATGATTGAAATATTCCATGAGAAAGCTATTTTGTTTTCTGTTTTATTTTAGTTTGTTTGGTTATTGCAATGAGAAAGTTTCAAAATTTCAATTTCATGCACATCTAGCATGTGCTTATCTTGATTTATTTTTAAATAAGAATGAGCAAGGTTCAAGCTTTGAGCTTTGGCAAGCAATGGTGTCTAGTTAGAATTTTGTTTTGTTTACATCATCATGATTTTTTATGGCTACTGTTAACTTATGCCAAGTAAAGCCAGTTTTGAATTTATGGCAGTTTCCTTTTCAAACAAATTTAAGAATCAAAAGTGCATCAATTTATGGAAAAAGTGCTAAATAAATAATAGCACAGATGGTATACTTTGCTGGCAACAGTCTTGAAGTTATGGGGAATTTGGAGGTACGATTTTGTAGAGGACTTTGACGGATGTGCAGAATTTCAATCACCAATTGGAGGAAGGAAGGGAAGAGACTGTACAAATGGATGCCAGGATGAAGAAAACCACAGACAAGAATCGATCTAGTCCAGGAGGAATTAGCAAGAGGGTTGCCCTGATCCAAATTACAGGTTCACATTCATTCATTCTGTCAAGTCAATATATCATCTTGTCTTCATTGAACACCTACCTGTCAAGTACATGAAGCATCCAATTAAAATCTAATTGTTTTCTAAATTTTAGATACTTGATATAAAATAGTTGTTATGAGAATAATAACATGTTATAAGAATGATAAGAGTGGAGAATTTGCAGGGTTTGAGACAAGGAAAAAAGGGTTTGAATTTCATCTTTTTAATTGAATCCAGGCCAAGCCAAGTCACTTAGTCTTTCTGAGCCTGTTCCCTTGTTGGCGAAACTGGAATTATAAATACGAACTTTTCCTGGCCTTTGTAAGGATTATGATTTGCAAGATAATAGCCAAAAATCTGTGAAGTGTTTACTTGCCAGACACTGTTTTATGCTTTATAAGTTTCATCTCTAATTTTCATAAGGATCCTGTCAGGGTGTAATCTTATAACCATTTTACAAATGAGCACACCAAAGCTCAGAGAAGTCAAGCAGCTGACCCAAGGCCATTGCACAAATACGCAGTGTTTATCTTGAACCAAAGCAATCTGTCTTCAGAATCATTACTCATAACCAATAAGCAAACTTCCTCTTGGAGTGATTGGAGAGACCAATTTTAAGAAGGGCATGGTTCCCCCAAAAATACAGGTTTGGGTATGGGCAAGTCTCATGTTCAGCCAGTAGCATACCGAAAATGTCTACCTGGTTATTGTGAAATTATGTGGTTTTTTTTGTATAAAAATAAACTCCCTATTAAGCTAGAATCACTTATATGAAAAGGAAATGTATTTAACAATCTACTTATTATGTATAAATGTTATGAAGTCCTACTTAACCTACGGGTTATTTATAAATATTATTCATTTCTACTTAACAAAAGCCAGGTTTCAGGTCTGTTAATATTGTTGGCATTCTATCTCCAAGCTACACTCCAGCCTTTTAAAATATTTATTTATTTAATTTTGTGGTATTGAGGGTTGAACCAGGGGTATTCTACCTCCAAGCTACATCCCCAGTACTTTTTTTTTTTTTAATTCTTTATTTTGAAACAGGGTCTCACTAAGTTACAGAGAGCCTCACTAAGTAGCTGAGGCTGGCCATGAACTCAGATCCTCCAGTCTCAACCTCCCAAGTACTGGGATTACAAGCATGCACCACCACGCCCAGCTTTTAATATTTATTTTGAAACAGTGTCTCACTACGTTGCTGAGGCTGGACTTGAACCTTCGATCTCCCTGTCTCAGCCTCCCAAGTACTGGGATTAGAGGTGTGTGCCACCATGCCGAGCTTCAGTGTGAAATTCTTAAAGTAACTTAAAATGTTAAGGGAAAGCCAGCAGAGAACTGCGATATGGTAACCTTAATATATCCCTATGCACAACTGTTTTATATTTTAATTAATCTTAAATCAGTATCCAAACTTTTTTTTTTTTTTCAGTACTGGGGATTGAACCTAGGGGCATTCTACATCTGAGTTACACCCCCTGTCCTACTTTTTATTCTTTATTTTGAAACAGGGTCTCACTAAGTTGCAGAGGGCCTCACCAAGTAGCTGAGGCTGGCCACCAATTCAGATCCTCTGGTCTCAGCCTCCCGAGTACTGGGATTACAAGCGTGCACCACCACACCCGGCTTAGGTATCCAAACTTTTGATGTTAAAACTACTACTTGAATGGGTGAATAAAATTAGTCACCTTTTCTGTATTACTGTTATGGTCAAAGACTTTCCCTGTAGCCCAAATTTGGCCTCAATGTAGGTCCTGTTAGAGGTAGTATAAAGCTGTTTGCTAAAGTTAAGAGTTCAACAAGAAATCAGTCAATCCACAGACCTCTTTCAATTTGTGATCCAGTGTCAGAATTTTCAAACTAAGATGATGTATAGAGAAATTGGGGGGTGGGGGTTAGTGATAGCTTGATTAGCTTGCTCAAGACCTTATAAATTCAATCCCCAGCATCACTGAGAGAGAAAGAGAGAGAATTTGTCTACATTTAATATCAGAAAAAGCTATTGTAACAGTTGAAGAAAGGAATTAGTAATAAGGTAGTACTGTTACTGCTGACTTAAAAAAAAAAAAAAAGCTTTATTTGGAGCAAATGCACGAGTAAAAAGCCCTCTAGATCATCGACAAATGGTATCAGTCAGCTGTGAAAAAATAAAAAAAAAATCAAGGTGTGGTGGCACATGCCTGTAATCCCAGGATTTGAGAGGCGGAGACAGATGATCACAGTTTGGAGATCAACTTTAGCAACTTATCCAGACTCTCAGCACCCTAGTGAGACCTTGTTTCAAAATAAAAAAAAAGAAGGTCTAGAAGTGGCGCTAGATTCAACCTAGGTAGAATGCACCTAGGTTGACTCTAGTACCACAATATTAAATAAATAAATAGATACATAAACAAATAAGGCTGGGAATGTAGCTCAGAGGTAGAATGCCACTGTGTTCAATCCCCAGTGACACTCACACATACACACACACACACACACACAAGTAAGAAAAGAGGCAAGTTTAGTATAAAGATATTTTTTCTGAATCATTTGAGAGTAAGTTGCCAATGTGATACCTCATCATTCCTAAGTAATCTATTTGTATTTTCTTTTTTTAATTTAATTTTATTTATTTACTTATTTTAATTGGTGCATTGTAATCATACATCTTTGTTAGGTACAAGCTGAAAAAGGCATACATACACACATTTCTCATTTAACCCTTCCCCAATTCCTGCCCCACTCCCTTGCCCTCCCTTCTTCTCAAGTTCAGTTTAGTGATTGACTTTGATATGTTCATGAAAGTACATCATGTGCATTAGGGTGCCCCCCCATCACCTTCCATTAATTCAATTTCTTTGCTCGCCTAAGGTTTCTCCTTCTTCATCTGGAGTCCCCCTTATGTCCCATTTTCTCCCTAGCTTCCACATATTAGGGAGAGCATACGATTTTTTACTTTTCGTGACTGACTAATCTCACTTAACATAATGTTATGAAAACATTCACTTATACACTTAAAAATCCATTTGAATTTTGTCAGCTATTCCAATAATTTTTTTTTTTTCCATACTGGAGACTGAACTCAGGGACATTCTATCTCTGAGGCACACACCAAGCCCTATTTTATTTTTTATTTTAAAACGGAGTCTCACTAAGGTGCTAAGTGTCTCACTAAGTTGCTGAGACTGCCCTCAGAGCTGCGATCCTCCTGTCTCATCCTCCCAAGTACTGGGATTATAGACGTAAACCACCACACCCAGCCCAGTAATGTCCTTTTAAGCAAAAGAATCCAGCTCAGAACCATAATGTGTGCTTAGTTTTATGCCTCTCTTGTCTTATTTAGCCTTGGACATCTCAGTCTTTCTTAGACTTTCATGACCTTGACACTTTTGAAAGATTACAGGTCAGTTATGTTGCAGCATCTCTCAATTTGGGATGTGTCTGATTTTTTTCCTTAGGATTAGTCTTAAGAGGTGCATCTTTGTCAGGAATATCACAGAAGCAATGCTGTGCTCTTACAGTATCATATCAAATGAGACTCAACTTCAGTTGGTCTTATCGCTGATGTTCTCATCGATCACCTGATTTAAATGGTACCTGCCAGTGGAGCATAGTGGCACACACCTGTAATCCTAGTACTTGGGAGGCTGAAACAGGAAGCTTGCAGGTTCAAGGACAGCCTCAGCAACTTAGCAAGACCCTGTTTCAAAATAAAAAGTGCTGGGGATGTAGCTCAGAGGTAGCATGCCCTGGGGATCAATCCCTACTACCAACAAGCAAACAATGACAAGCATATGATACCACCGTTCTTCACTGTGAAGTTGCTTTCTCCCTTTGTAAGTGACACTTGCTTTGTAGGAAGGTACTCTGAAACTTCATGTGAACATCTCACTCATCCTCCAACTTTCAAGTTGTTCATTTATGTTATCACTTTGGACTCATAGTTTCTCTTTCATTATTCTCACTACTTAAGGTCGAAGTTATCCCCACGTTGACTAGTGTTTTCAAGCTAACTTCCATGTGCTTTTGATGTCCCCATCACTTTTCACTATTTCCTTTCTTTCAGTTATGTATTTTAGACTCATGTGGTACATTTTTGCCCTAGCCTTGGAGTCTGACACTTTTCTTTTCCACAGTGAAGAATGAGTCTTAGAAGCTAAGATGTGGGCAGTAGGTGTGCTCCTTCCTAAAGGGTTGCAGCCGCTCTAGGCAGACAGGGCCAGGGACTCCACCCCCACGCCCGCTTTGCTTGCCCACCAAAGGTTTTGGACCAAATTGTCTGGGAGGGGAAAGAGTTGTTTTTGTTTTTATGGTACTGGGGATTGAACCCAAGGGTGTTCTACCTCTGAGCTACACCTCCCAGTCCCATTTTTTTTTTTTTTTTTTTTTTTTAATTTTGAAACCAGGTCTTGCTAAGTTGCTGAAGATCTCACTAAATTGCTGAAGCTGGCCTCCTCAAACCTGTGATCCTCTTACTTCAGCTTCCCAAGTACTGGGGTTACAGGCAAGCACCTCTACACCTGGCTTAAATTTCATTCTTCTTCTTTTTTTTTTTTTTGCGGTACTGGGGATGGAACTCAGGGGCATTTTACCTCCGAGCTATACCCCCAGCCCTATTTTTTATTCTTTATTTCTTTGAAACCGGGTCTCACTAAGTTGCAGAGTTAAATTTCATTCTTAAAGCATATTTTACTCAATGTGTCTTCTAAAATATAGCCAACAAACCTTCAATGAGCTATTTATCATTCTTGGTTGTGTAACAATTTTCCCCTGCCTTTGATAGCATGCTCTAATCTAACTCTAGTGAAATATCTTCTGCCACTCTCAGTATATGTATTTTGAGCAAAGAGAGAGAGAGTTGACCCGTGAACAATAAAGGGTTTAGGACACTGATCCCCTGAATGAGCTGCTGGGAGAAGGGACCTCATTGGAAGAAGTAGCTCACTTGGGGAGTGTGCTGGAAGGTTTTATCTTCTCCCTGGTGTCTGTCTCCCTTCCTCCCTCTCTCTCTCTATTTGCCTTTGGCTGCTATGAGCAACTTTCCTCAGCCATGCCCTTCTGCCACGATGTTTCTGCTTTGGAGCCCCCTGACCATAGACCATAGACTCTTCTTTTCTTTCTTTGTGGCACTGAGGATTGAACCCAGGGGCATTCTACCTCTAAGCTACACCCCCTGTCCTATTTTTTAGTCTTTATTTTGAAACAGGGTCTCATTAAGTTGCAGAGGGCCTCATTAAGTAGCTGAGGCTCGCTGTGAACCCAGATCCTCCGGTCTCAGCCTCCCAAGTACTGGGATTACAAGCATGCGCAACCACGCATAGCTGACTGAAACTTTTTTAATCATAAGCCAAAATAACTCTTTCCTCCTTTAAGTTGTTTATGTCAGGTGTTTTGGTCAGAGCACAGAAAGATCACTAATGCAAAGCACTTAGAATCTGTGATATTGGTGGGTAACATACGCACAGAATCTTGCTAACTCACTTGAGCTAAGGTTCTTATGGAGTTTTATTCTATAGGTATTGATGATTGAATCTTTAACCATGTGATTAAACTCAACCTGCAGCCCTTCTGTCATTCCTAGAGGTTAGGCTGATATCATACAGGTCACATCTCTAACTTTCTAATCACGTTTGGTTTTTCTGGCATGATCAGCCCCCAAGATGAGCCATTTTAAGATGAACTATCTAGTAGCCTGCTATGAGTCACCTCATTAGCACAAACTATCAAGGCCCACCATGAATAGCAAAACACTCCTATTACTCATGAATTTTCAGGGATTTAGAAGTTACGTCCTAGGAGCCTAGGATGAAAACAACCAAATCTTTTATTATACAACCCTGACTGAATAAAGACATACCTGACCACAACTACTCTGGATATTTTGGTTACAATCCATAAATGTCTTATTTGCTCAAGCCATGTTGAGTTGTATTTTCTGTCACAATCAAGAATCTTAGTGATACAAGAAATAATTGATTTTTAAAATTTTTTGACTTTCCTCTCTGGTTCATTTTGTACATAATTATAGGTTGGACTGTCTTACTAAATGACAGTTCTGATCTTGTTACCTTTTTGTTGAAAAGCCTGCAGCAATGAGTTACTTGAGAGATGCTTTTTCTTTATCTAATGGTCCAAATCATTTAGTCTGATATTCAAGGCCTGCATCATCTGGCTCTCGTGTGTGTGTGTGTGTGTGTGTGTGTGTGTGTGTGTGTGTGTGTGTGTTAGTTGCTGGGATTGAACCCATGGGTATTCTATCTCTAAGCCACTATACTCCCAGCTCATTTTATTTATAGTTTTGAAAGAGGTTTGCACTAGGTTGCTGAGAATCTTGCTAAATTGCTGAGGCTGGTCCCAAGCCTGTAATCCTCCTATCTCAGCCTCCCAAGTATGGGGATGAGAGGCATGGGATACCATGCCTGACTGGCTCTCATATTCTTACTAATCTCCCACATTAATCTTCCTCTATACACTCAAACCAAATAGTCCACTTGCTTTTTCTCAAATGTCTTATGAATTTTTCTACTTTGTGCCTTTGTTAGATAATCTTGATTGTTACTTATTTAGAGCCCAAAGACTGGATTCTTTCCCCTCACCCCCATGGAACTGTGGAACTAATGACAGGACCTCCACCAAATGAGTGGTGGAGGAGACTTTCATTCTCAGCCAAGAACAGGAAAAGTGGGAGGTAAACTGGCCAATCAACTGCTCACCCCTTTGAGGTCAGGAGACTATAGATACAGGGTAAAAGAAATGAGAAGGAGGGACAGGCTAACAAGTGGAAGAAATATTCTTGTCCTTTATTATAATGGAGTTGTCAGGTGGTCACTCTGAAAGCCTTCTGAGATCCTGCCTGTTTCAGCGAGCCCACCTGAAGGAACTTTCTGGCCTTTAGGTGTCAAGTCCTCAAAGACCAGCAAGATTAGAGCAGGCAAAATGCAGCCAGGCAGTACAAGACCAGGGCAGGTGACACAATTGTGTGGGATGCCCAAGGTCTCCTCTCTGCTTACCAAACTGTGCTCATCCACCTCTTGCATGTGTTCTAAATTAATAATCCTGGTGGAAGTCACCACTTACTAAGAATTCTTCAACAGTGGCACTTTCTTTCTACTTCTTTAATGATGTGTCATGTCTTGCTTAGTATTAATATTTATTCTTTACTGACATTTGTAAATTCTTTTTTTTCCTTTTAAAAAAATTCTTTTTTTTTTTCCTTCTTTTTTTGTGGTCCTGCCCAGACATAGGGCAATCCCACTGTGGGGACCTCCAGTGGACAGGTGGGGGAGGGTGGGGCGGCTCCCAAACCCCAGGAATTGTTCTCTAAACAGGAATTATTATCTAAACATTGTTTCTCTGTGTGTCCTCACCCCCAATCCCCACTTCTCCCAGCTGCTCTCTCTCCTTGTGTCCTGTGTCCTAGCCACGACTGGCCTTTTTTTATCCCGTGACCTTACTCATTAAGATGCTGGACTTGCTGTTCATGTTTACGTAGGCTTCTAACCTTCTTTCAACACCATGTTCACCATGAAACTTACATTGAAAAAGCCATCTTATATTTTACCTTTGTTCCCACCCCGAAGAGTTGAGAATTTTTTTAAGTTTATTTATTTTTTTAGTGATTACCTTTCAGAAGCTCTGCTTTTAGTATGAGATTCATGAGAAATACAAATTAAGAAGCATCTCACTTTTGTTATAAAATTCATAACAATTTATTAAGAATCATCTCAGGGGAAAGGGGAATGAGTTTCCTTGGGAAAAAATAGTCTCTGGTTTCTCCCAGGCAGGAGCCTCTTGATTGGAATCTGTGTGAAGTTGATGGTAATTAGCTGTTGGAGCACGTCGTCCTGAAGCTGAGTCAACTCTGGCCAAAGTCAAGGTCCAGGGAGTTGGTTTCATCTATCTCATCTATCTGGACTCTGGAGCAATTCTGCTGCTCAATAGTCTGGGGCGCCTCTGTCCCCCTCTCTCTAGAGCGACTCTGTTGGCTTCAGGGGCTAGTAAACAGCAGCAACAGGTGTGAATGATGCAGGAAACAATTTTCCTGGTGACCCACCTCCAGCCCTTCCTCTTGTCTTGGGTCCTGGAGGCAGGATCACGATGGGGTTGGTGGGTACTGGCCTGGGGGGCCTCCGGGTCATGCTGGGGGGCTGTGCTGGGAGTGGGAATCCTCTTTGGCAGGTCAGGAGAATGACAGGGAGGCTGTCTCTTCTGCCCTTCTACCTTGACTATGTGTCCCCCTTAAAGGAGGAACTTGTAGGCATGAAGGTTGGGCTGGCTGGCTCTCCTCTTGGGCGGCAGAGGGAAGGCAGAAGGATCTGCTGGGGATGGAGACAGCGCGGCACACTGAACCTCAGCCCAGCCTGGAAGGTGTCTCCTGCCCCTGACTCACATGGCGTCGGATCAGAAGGTATGTCCCCATTGCATTGTCAAACGTCCTGTTCACCACTGACAACCAGGTCTGGTGTGGGTCCTAAACCAGGCAGTGTGTGACTTTCAGGATTGCAGGGTTGGGGTGTTTGAGGAGCAGCTCCCTAGGAGTGAGTGAATGCTCCTTACGGGGTCTCAGCCACAAATGCTCCAGGATTTCCTCGGTGGTGGCCCTCACCTCTGGGTTAATAGTCAACAAGTGTCTGATGCTGAATCATGGCTTGATGGTGATGTGAGGGGCACCCAGTACGTTCCCTGCCACACCTTCTTCAGAAGCTGCTCCTGGGTGGTGCTGGTGAACAGGACGCAGCCTATGAGCATGAAGTAGAGGATGACCCCAAGGCTCCAGAGGTCCACCTCCAGGCCATATCCTTTGCTTTTGTAGACCTTTGAAGCGCAGTAGCCAGTAGAGCCACACACAGTGGTCAGCTTATGTTGAAGCAGCAGCTAAGCCTAAAGTCCATGACTTTGACGTTCCCTTCCGAGGCCAGGAGGATGTTATGCAGCTTCAGGTCCATGTGCAGGATGACAATCTTGTGAACATAGCACACCACACTCACAAACTGCTGGAACAGCCTCCGGGCCTCCTCTTCCTCCTCCAAGCTACCTGCCTCCCTGACGTGGTACAGCAGCAGTGCCCCTGCTCACATGCTCCATCACCACGTAGGTGAAGTCAGCTGTGTGTATGATCTCGAATAGCTGGATGATGTTCGGTACTACGCTGACTTCATGATAGCAATTTCAAATAGAACCAAGGGATTATCTCTAAATGAAGGCAAGACCTTCACCACCACCTGGGACCCTGTGAGGATATGGCGGGCCAGTTTCACCCAGGCAAAACCTCCTCGGCCGATCTCCCTCAGGACCATATAGCTGCTCATGAGGTCATCCTCACAGGGACAGCTGGCCATGAGGCCTGGCCAGGCCTCTCTACTCTCTCCTAGCACTGTCCATCACAAAGCCACGATAGCAACTAATGATGCTAGCTGAAAAATCAATACAACAACAAATGAACAAACAAAAGTACAGCAAAATAACCAACCCAAACAAACAAATGCATACACAAAACAAAGCCAAAGCCCAAATCAACAAATCAGATCCAAAGCTACCAGTCCACCAAAAGCACGAACTATCCTGGAGTCCAACAGGTCACCACCAAGAGCTCCCTGTGCTAATGGACAAAAACCTAGCAACTGCGAGGGCCTTATATAGCCGCTGCTGAAGACTTCCCCACAGTGGCTCCTGGTGAGGTCACTTGGCTGGATCATGTCTGAGTGTCTTACCTCTGAGCCTCTAGGACTTTTCCACTTTAATAAGAAGAATAAGACTCTAGAAACTTTTTTGTTTTGGTAGACTAGGGAGACTGATGTTTACCTGTTTAGAAATTAAAATTTGTAGGATGCTCCAATGGTTTCTTCATTTTGTGTAAAAAACATAATAACTTTTGACTTTTAAAGATCTCATCATAGCTACATTCAAGGTATTCAATTTCTTTATCTTTCAACTTGAAATGATTGGTGTCAAAAGAATGGTAGCACATCACTCACAGCATGATAACAAAATGTTCAGTTCCCTAAGACACCATAGGGCACATGATTAACATCTGTGGGACTGAGAAAAAGGGAGCTTCCATCCTAATTACCCCTTAAGGTCCTCATCACATTTCTTTCATTTAATTATTTTTAACTTCTATTGGTGCATTGTAATTATATAGCACAGTGAGGTTCAAAGTTATACATATAGCACTTTATGTATTTCTTTCGGCATCCCTCCCCCCTCCCTCCCTGTGCATGTTAGGCTGCTGGTGATATCTTCATACATGGGCATAACATTATTTGGACTGTTTCCTTCCTCAAGCCTCCTTTCCCCCCTCTCTGCCTCCCTCCCATAATCTCTCCTAGTATTCTACTCATCTCTGTCCTCATTTATCTGAAGTCCCTAATGTTTTCTATTTTCTCTCTAGCTTCACATCTGACAGAAAACATAGGACCCTTGACTTTCTGAGACTGGCTGATCTCACTGAATATAATATTCTCTAATTCCATCCATTTTCCTGAAAGTGACAACATTTTGTTTTTCTTTATGACTGAGTAAAACTCTATGTGTGTATGTAACATTTTTCTTTATCCATTTATCTGTTGGTTCCATAATTTGGTTATTGTGAACTGTGCTGTTATAAACATGGATATACATGTATCACTAGAGTATTCTAACTTTAATTCTTTTGGAAGGATACGGAGGAGTGGTATAGTTGAGTTAGATGGTGCTTCCACGCCTTTCTCTCCCTCTTTTTTTAAGTGCTGGAGACTGAGCCTAGGGATATTCTACCTTTGAGCTACAGCCTCAGTCCTATTTTATTTTGAAATGGTCTTACAAAGTTGCAGAGGGCCTCACTAAATTGCCGAGACTGGCTTCAAACCCACAATGGCCTGTCTCAGCCTCCCAAGTCTGGGATCACAAGTGTGAGCCACTACACCTGGCTCCATGCCTTGTTTTTTGATGAACTTCCATACTGATTGTGGTAATGCTCTTTCACAATCCCACCAGCAGTGTATAAGACTTCCTATTTTCCCCACATCCTTGCCAGCATTTATTGTTGTTTGCATTGATGATTGCCATTCTAAGTGGTGTTAGATGAAATGTCAGTGTAGTTTTGATTTATATTTCTCATTTCTCTAATTGGTAATGAGGTTAAACATGTTTTCATATACTTGTTGGCCATTTGTTTTGTTCTTTTGAGAAGTGTCTATTCAGTTCAATTGACCATTTTTTATTTTTTATTTTTTTTTGCGGTACTGGGGATTGAACTCAGGGGCATTCTACCTTTGAGCTATACCCCCAGCCCTATTTTTTATTCTTTATTTTTGAAACAGGGTCTCACTAAGTTGCGGAGTGCCTCACTAGGTAGCTGAGGCTGGCCGCGAACCCGGATCCTCCGGTCTCAGCCTCCCAAATGCTAGGATTACAAGCGTGTGCCACCACGCCTGGCTTAATTGACCATTTTTTAATTGAGTCATTTTATTTTATTTTAAATTTTTTATTGTAGTAATTCGTGCAATATAGCATACTAATTGAGTCATTTTAGTGTTGATTTTTTAAAATTTCTTTGTATATTCTAGACATTATTCCTTTATTCGAGGAGTAGCTGGCAAAGATTTTTCTCATATTCTTTAGATTCTCTCTTCAGACTCTTGTTTCCTTTGCTGCACAGGAGCTTTTTAATTTGATGCCATCTTATTCATTGGTTCTTAGTTTTATTTTCTGAACTTGGGGAGTCTTACTGAGGAAGTTTTTGCCAGTACCTATATGTTGGAGACTTGGTCCTATTTCAGTTTCTGGTCTAATTTCTGGGTCTTTGCCTCATCTTGACTTTTGTGTAGGGTGAGAGATAGGGGTCTGATTTTATTCCTTAGTGTATGGATATCCAGTTTTCTTAGCACCATGTGTTGAGAAGGTTGCCTTTCTTCCCGTATATATTTTTGGCACCTTTGTAAAAAACTAACTGGCTAATAAAGAACAAACTCATATCATTTGCACAAAAATGAATGGAACTGGAGAATATGCTGAGTGAGATTAGCTAATCCCAGAAAGTGAAGGATCATATGTTTTCAATCATAAGTGGAAACTAGGGAGAAATTGGGATACAGGAGGGACTCCAGATAAAGGAGGAGAAACCCCAGTGGAGTGATGGAGGGAGTCTAGGGAAACATGAGAAAATTTTCCATCTTCTAAGTTCTTGAATTTCTATCTTTAATGTTTTATAGTTTTTGCTGTAGAGGTCTTTTACCCTTGATTTATTATAAAGTATTTTTCTTTTGAGGCTATTCTCAATGGAATTGTTTTCTGGATATCTTTCAGTGGATTTCTGATTGGTGTATAGAAAAGCTGATAATGGGGGGAGGAGAGGAGCCGGTATATGGGGGAATATACCAGGAGATGTGTGAATGTATGTTTTTGTAACTTTGAATCTCATTATGATGTATAATGACATCAAACTAATAAAAGTATTAAAAAGTAACAAAAAAGAAAAGCTTTGGATTTTTACAAGTTGATTTTGTATCCAGCTACATAAATGAATTTGTTTCCTACCATGATCTCCCTCTCCTGAGCATTAACTTATTATTTTTTGAGGGGTGGAGATTAGAACCCCTTGGAGGGGCATTCTACCTCTGAGCCCCAGGCTCAGCCCTCTTTATTTTGAAACAGAGTCTTGCTAATGTGCTGAGTATCTAGCTAAGTTGCTGAGGCTGGCCTCAAACTTGTGATCTTCCATCTCAGTCTCCCAAGTAGTGGGGATTACAGTCATGGGCTATGCACCTGGCTCACTGGGATCATTTTTGTGAGCCAATTTTGATCATCATTTCCTATCACCACCACCTATATATTTCACCCATGCCAAGATACCATGATCGTAGGATATTTCTGGCAGATGGACCACACTGCAATGCCCTCTCTTCTGAGGCCCCAGAAGGGAGCAGCCTAGAAGCCATGGTGTGTGTGTGTCGGGGGGAGCTGTGTCTCCTGCCTCTACCATCTTGCCTTAACAAGCCCCATGGAGCCTCCTGTGCAGCTGGTTGCCGAGAGACTGAGGACCCAGGAGATCTGCAGGGGAGGTTGCAGGGGAGGCTGGCAGAGGAGGGCCATAGCAGAGGGGCATTTGTGCTCTGAAACCACCAAAGCTGCTGGCACAGGCAATCCCCTTGCAGGAAGAGTGGCCGACAGGTGTGTGTGTGTGGGGGGGGGGGGGCGGGCTCCTGAACCCTTGCAACTGTACTCTAAACATTCCTCTGCGTGTCCTGGCCCCCATTCTGCTTCTCCTAGTCGTTCTCTCCCAAGTCCTAGCTGCAGTCCCTGGCAGGCCTTTCTCATCCTGTGACCTTGCTCATTAATGACCTTGGCCTCCCCAAATCTATTTCACCTCTGCCATTTCTAATCTTCTTTCAACACAATGTTCACCAGGTAAGCCCACAATCACAAATGAATAATACTCCCCTAGTGCCAAGAATTGTCCCTTCCGTAATATTTTGAGGTCCTCCAGCATCTGGACCCATTGAACCTTTCCCACTTTATGATGGGATTTATAGTGGCTGATTTATAAAAGACTGGTATCACCCTCCCAAAAAAACTCTCATGGATGTGGAGAACACTAGGAAACCAATCCATTTTTTGGTAAAGAATCAAACTTTTATGTGTTGATTTAACATATCATCCTCAGGGTAACCTAGTATCAGCCTGGGGAAGCTTATCTTTATAGAGGATGCCAACTAACACAGGAAGCAGAGAGGGCAGAAATAAAACATCGCCGCCCTTCTGTAACTCCCAAAGACTTAAATCTAGAAAACAACAATTATGAATACTGTTAACAGAGATCATCTGACATTACAGGCTTTTTTTTTTTTTTTTTAGGATATGTAAGGCCACTGGCGATTTGAACATAGGGGCATTCTACCTCCAAGCTACATCCTCAGAACTTTTTAGTTTTTATTTTGAAACATGGTCTAAGTTGCTGAGGTTCTGGTGCTCCGTAGTCCTCATTGTGTCCATTTTGGATTAAATGAAGGGGAACTTACTACTGTCCTACTGTTTCGTGTGTGTGTGTGTGTGTGTGTGTGTGTGTGTGTGTGTGTGTGTATGGTCCTGGGAATGGAAACCAGGGGAATTCTACCTGTGAACCATACCCCCAGTCCTATTTTATTTTATCTTGAAACAAGGTCTCATTAAGTCGAGTAGGGCCTCACTAAGTTGCTGAGGCTAGCTGTGAACCTGAAAATCTCCTGCCTCAACCTTCCAAGTACTGGGATTATAAGCATGAGCCACCACCCCCGGCCTTAGGCAGAATTTTCAAGGCCACCTCTGTCCTGGAGAGGATATGTAGGGCCACTTTGACCTGGGAAAAGCTGCCCTGGCCGATATCCCTCAGGGCTGTATCATGATCCGTGAGGGCATCCTCACAGGGAGAGCTGGCCAAAGAGGCCTGGCCTCTCCTTACTACTCTCTCTCCTAGCAGTGTCCATCAAAAGCTGCAACAGCAACTAAAGAAAATACAACAAAATAACAAGCCCAACACACACACACACACACACACACACACACACACACACCACCCCAGGTCATAGCTGGGTGTGTCCCACTGTGGCCGTCTCATCTTTGAGTTTCGAGGACTTTTCCACTTTATTTATTTATTTATTTATTTATTTATTTATTTATTTATTTATTTATTTATTTGCAATACTGGGGATTGAACTCAGGGGCATTCTACCTTCGAGCTAGACCCCCAGCCCTATTTTTTTTATTCTTTATTTTGAAACCGGGTCTCACTAAGTTTCGGAGTGCCTCACTAGGTAGCTGAGGCTGGCCACGAACCCAGATCCTCCGGTCTCAGCCTCCCAAATGCTGGGATTACTTTTCCACTTTAATAAGAAGAATAAGAAGGACTCTAGAAGCTTTTTTGCTTTGGTGGGTTTTGGAGGCTAATGTTTACTTGTTTAGAAATAAAAATTTGTAGGATGCTTCAATGGTTTTTTCATTTCAACTAAAAATATAATTTTTAGCTTTTAAAGACCTCATCAGACCTACACTCAAGGTATGCAATTTCTTTATCTTTCAACTTGAAATGATTGGTGTCAGTTTCTCCTGACTTGATTGTCATGTGCTTTGGTGCCGTATCCTTCCCATTTCTTCATTCTGGGGCTCATTGTGATCCCTGAATCTATGGGTCTATAGTTTTAATCACATTTTGAAAATATTTCCTCCACTCCTGTTGTTTAGCCCTCTACCTTCTCCTGCTCTTCACTTGTATGCTGGGCCCCTCAGATCCACAGCTTACTGATGTGCCATTTCTCCCCCAGTTTTTCTTGTGTTTCATTCTTTTCTAGTTTTTATTGCTATATCATAATGTTCAAAAACACAATACTTTTATTTTTGTTGATTTACTCTATTGTATGTTTGCTTTTAATTCATTAATTTCTACTCATATTTTTATTATTTTCTTCTTCATAATTTTGTTGCCTTTGCTATATTTTCCTCTCCTAACTTCTTGAGATGGTTGTTCAGATAATAAAGTTTGAATTTTTATTTTTCCTTCCTAATATATATTTTAAAGCTAAAATATATATTACATAAAATATATATTATTTCAGTGTAAGACTGGCTTTCACTACAGTATTGCATAAATTTTAAACCATTATTTAAAATGTATAGAGACTTGTTTATGACACAGGCTATGGTCTATTATAGTAAAGACTATATCTATTTTAAAGTAATTTGAAAGGCAGTGTTTTACATATGCCCATTAGATTAGTTTGTTATTAACACTGGTTATTAATTTGCTTGCTTTGTAAACTTTTGAGACAGATACCTAAAATATTCACTAGAGTTGTGAACTTATATTTTTTGTTAAATTCTTACTTTATACATTTTCATGCTACATTTTCACATACATAAAAATATTAATTTATCTTTTGTCTTGAAAATTCAGTATTTAATTATTATGAAATGCTTTTTTATTTCGATTTAGCTTTTTGCCTTAAATTCTACTTTTTCCAATATTAGTATATCTTTACCATTTTTATTTAATTAGGATTTCTGTAGTAAATCTTTTTTTCATTGTGTGTTTGTGTGTGTGTGTGTGTGTGTGTGTGTGTGTGTGTGTGTGTGTGTGTCTGGGGATTGAGCCCAGGAGCCTTCTACTTCTAAGCTACACCTGCAGCCCTTTTGTAATTTTTTCGTTTTTAAAACCGAGGTCTCAGTAGGTTGCTGAGCATCTTGCTATGTTGCTGAGGCTGTCCTCAAATCTGTCACCCTCCTGTCTCAGCCCCCCAAGTATTTACAGGCATGAGCCACCATGTCCAGTTTTTCCATCCTATTAAAGTCAACTATTGTGCATGTTTTGTAAATATAAGCAGCATATTGTAGGGTTGTGTGTGTATGTGTTTCTCCTCATCTTTTTCTTCTTCTTTCCTTTTAAAGTGGAGCATCCAGACCATTGACATTTGGGTCCTTGTAGTTACTCATATATACATACATATATATATATATATGTATATGTGTGTGTATGAGTATTTTATTTACCATCTTATTTCTTGCTTTCTATTTGTCTTACCTGTGATATATTTCTGCCTTAAAAACATTTTAGCTTTATTTTGAATTGATTAAGCAGTTTTTAAAATTATTTTATTGTTTTTCTTTCTCTGGGCATTTTCCTCTGCTTTATTTCCAGCAGGACCTATTGTCTTGCACCTGAATGTATTCCTAAGCTTATACACTGAATATTTAAATTATACTTACCAAGTTTTAGCACTAAGATTTCCATTTCCTTCCTTCTTCCCTTCCCCTTTCAATCCCTCCCTCCCTTCCTTCCTTCCTTCCTTCCTTCCTTCCTTCCTTCCTTCCTTCCTTCCTGGTTTTCTCACCACTGGTGAAATCATATATTTCCTTTAAACACTAAGTTTTATTTATGTATGTTTTGTAGAATTGTTTCTATTATCTGTTGTCCTTTTTGCTCTTGGTTTTAAAATCAAATGATCTTGTTTCCCTTACTACCTAGTTTTTATTTAGTGCAAAGTAAAGTATTTAAGAATATTTTAGACATAATTTGAGGTCTGAGCTGAGGTCATCTTCGTCTAGATGGAGTGAGGTTTGTTTCTGAAGCTCTGGACTCACTAGCTGTCCTGGAGCCTCTAAACCAGGAATCCAGCAATTAAGATAATTTACCCTGAGCCCCAGCGTCTGTGAGGGAAGCTGATGTGTTTCCCTTTTGCTTAGCAGTTTGGGAGTCCTGCTCACGAAAGACAGGCTTATCAGAGAACTTGGTTCTTCAAATATTCTGAACTCCATGCTTTCAGTCCTTCTGGTCTTAAGAGGAGGTCAGTCAAAATCCACCTCCAGTTTCTGGGTTCTCATCTGCCCACTTGGGAATCATCAGATTATTCTAGAGAAAAACTGCTTCTAACGCCAAGCTAGCTCTGTGAATATCTTACTTCCTCCCAGGAACTTGATCTTATAATCTACACTGATTTTTTAAATCTTAGTGTTTCAACTTTCATTACATAGATATATTCTGCCCAAGTATCTGAAGAAGGGGAGGTTTGGGGATTGCATACGTTGCAGAAAAGAGAGTCAGAATTGATTTGTTTTTAATACAGTTCCTGGATGCTTTTTTATTGTTGTGGCCAAAAATACAACATAAGGTGCACCAAATCTCTGGATCTTCTCATTGTTCACTCCTCTTGAACAACTGCCCTTTTCTCCATCCACCCAGCTTCTAACAACTACCATTTGACTTCTATGTCTGTCATTTAACTGTTTTAGGTAATCATAGAACTGTAATCATACAGTATTTGTATTTGTTTTGTTTTTATACTGGAAATTGAACCCAGGGCATTTTACAACTGAGCTACATTCCCAGCCCTTATTATTTTTTATTTTAAGAGGATCTCACTAAGTTGCTCAGGCTGGTCTTGAACTTGCCCAGTCTGGCCTCCAACTGGGATACCTCCCACCTCAATCTCCTGGAATTACTGAGAGTCATGGGGATTACAGGTGTGTATTATCATACCTGGTGGTATTTATAACCAACTTTGTTTTTATTTCACTTAATATAATGTGCTTAAGACTTATCCATGTTGTAACATATGAAACAATTTTCTTGTTTTTTAAGGCTGAATAATATGTGTATATGTATATACCACATTTTCTTTATTAATGTGTTGTAGACATTTACTTCCCCCTTTTGGCTCTTATCAATATACTGCAATGAATATGAGTGTGCAAACAAATATCTCTTCAAGATCCTGTTTTCAATTTTTAAATATATGCCTAGAATTGAGATTTCTAGATTTTAAGATAATTCTATTTTTAGTCTTTTGAGGACTTTCATACTGTTTTATGTGGGTGCTGCATCATTTACATTACAATCAATAATGCACAGGGCTCCAACTTCTTCATATCCTGCCCACCACTTGTTATTTATTTACTTATTTTTGATAGTGGCCATTCTAATGAGTGAGGGGTGATATCTCATTGTGGTTTTGATTTTCATTTTCCTGATGATTAAGCCTCTTTTCCTATGCTTAATTACAATTTGTTTATCTTCTGTGGGAAAATATCTGTTTACATCCCTCACCTAAAGGTTTTTTAACTGGGCTGTTTTTTTGGTGTTGTTGAGTTGTAATAGTTCTTTAAATAGTCTAGACATTAACCTGTTATCAGATATATAATCTGGAAATATTTCTTCCCATTCTGTAGGTGTCTTTTTCAGTATGTTGTTACTTCCTTTGCTGCATAGGAGTTTTTAAGTTGGTGTACTTGTACTCCCATTTATCTATTTTTGCTTTGTTGCCTGTGTTTTGGTGTTGTACCCAAGAAATTATTACCAAATCTAATGTCCTGAGGCATTTTTCCAGTTTTCTTCTAGGAGTTTTATAGCTTTAGGTCTTATGTTTAGGTGTAAATTTACTTTTAGTTAATTTTTGTATACAGTCAAAGATAAAGGTCTGATTTTATTCTTTTTTATGTGGACATCCAGTTTTCCAAACATAATTTATTGAAGAAATTATCCTTTCCTTATTGTGTAGTCTTGTAACTTTATTGAAGATATCATTTGACCATATACATTGGGGTTTATTTCTGAGTTCTCTATTCTATTCTATTTGTCTATACATTTATCTCTATGCCAGTGTCACTGTAGATTTAGAATAGATTTTGAATTAGGATGTGTTAGATCTCTTTATTTTTCTCTCATTTTGTAGCTTGCTTCTTCACTGTTTCTTCTTTCCTTAACTGTGTAGAATATTTTTTAGTTTCTTGCAATCTTATCTATCTGCATATTTTTAATTTTGTTTTCTGTGCTTCCGAGATCATATTCATCCCCATCCTTCCACACCCCCTCCAAAAAAAAAAAAAAAAAAAATCCCAGACTAATGTCAATGAGTCTTGCCTTAATGCTTTCTTCTAATAGTTTTATAGTTGCACATGTTTTGAAAATGTAGATAAGATCATATCTTCGCCCTGCTCTCATCTTTCCATCACACTGTATATCTAGTGAGAGTAAAATTCAGTGTTTTTACCTGGCCTTCCTGCCTCTGTATGGATTAGACCTTTCTTCCTACTCCAGTGGAATCTATTTCCTCCCTTCACTCCAACCACAAGGATCTTCTCTTTGTTATTTAATCAAGTTAAACCCATTAACACAACAGCCCTGCAGTACTTTGTATTTTCTCTTCCAGAGATATACAGGTGTTCCCCCTCTCACTTCAGTTCTCTCCCCAAATGCTCCTTGTTCAGAGAGGGTTTCCTTGAGAACTCTGAAAATTGGCACCTAACACCATCACTTTTTCTTTATTCTGCATTATTTGATCTGCATTATTATTAAGAATGTCTATTTGATATAAAATTAATATTTAACTTACTTATTTTCTTTTTATCCATTGGCAGGTAAATTCTATGGTAGAATTCTCTAATATATAACTACTTCCCACAAGCTAGAATAATGTCAGGTACACTGATGACCTTCCAAAGATTTTAATGAATAAATTAATTCAACATCACTACAATGCTTTAACTACAATGTTAGAGTACCGAACCAATGAGGATTTCCATCTTAAAAATGATTTTAGGGATTTAACTTCTATAGGCAGAACAAAAGAATAAAACAGGAGAAATACAAATCTAAAATAATGGGAAAAGATTAAGTCTTGAGCACTTCCTTTTGATTTGTATTTCATCTTTCTAGGCAGTAAAGCAGCAAACAGCACTAACTCTTTTGAGAAGGAGGGAGGAGGAGGAAGTGGGGCGGGAATTGGGGAAGGGTTAAATGAGAAATGTATGCATGTATGACTTTACCTATACTAGCTTGTACCTAACAAAGATGTGTGATTACAATGCACCAATTTAAAAAAAAAAAAACCTGTTAAAGAGACACTAGGAGATTTTTGATCTACGTAATACAGAGCCCATTTCTATTAATGTGGCAGAAACAGCTAAGACATTTGTAGATCGGATTCAATCCTTGGTGCCTACTTAGCCCTCGTTTAACTCTTTTATTCTAAATCAAACATGCATTTGCTTTGGTCTGTAAATGACACACCCATATACCTTATCTGATATTCACTACCCGTGGAACCACTGCCCATGAGTTTAAGGTGCAGATGAATCTTCAGCTAGTCAAATTTGACAGCAGATTGTCTTTTACTAAGTCCACCCTTGCCCTGATTCTCCCAATTCTGGATGTATATGTATGTAAAGGGAGAGGAAAGGGAGCTGAGCTCTGCTAACTAACAATGTGGGAGGGGGCCTAGTTTCAACAGTTGGAAAATTAAGATGTGTGCAAACTCCTTGTATTATGTAAAGTCCATACTGGGCAGAAATCACCTTAAAGAAAAAGATATCTGGTCAAACATTTATAACAAATATCTATAGGACTTAGTAGAGAACTGGTTGATCAAATGACAAATGCAAAAGGGCAACAATAAATACTCATTTCATTATCTTGTTTTTCAGGGTATTTCATTGTTTAAGAAATGGCTTTGACATTTTTTTTTAACTATACGGAAGAAAGTCATTTCCAACTGTATTTAGAAACTCCATAATTACAACAGTCCCCTGAACTGAGAAGTAGAGGACATTTTACTTCTTGAAGTGAAGTGAAATTAAAAGCCTTATTTGACTCATGGTGCTGACTGCATACTTATGTATAAATACTAATTTTAATAAACCACAATCTCTGAATAGCACTTTCCTGTTCATCTGTCACTGAATAGGTGAATCTATCTATCTATCTATCTATCTATCTATCTATCTATCTATCTATCATCTATCAATCATCTATTTATCTATTTTTCTTGCAGTACCAATAATTGAACTGAGGGGCACTCTACCTCTGAGCTACATCCCCAGTCTTTTTGTTTTTTGTTTTGAAATGGCCTTGCTAGATTGCTGTGACTCTCACTACTTGCTGAGGCTCTTCTCAAATCTGTGATTCTCCTTTGTTAGCCTCCCAAGTATTGGAATTACAAGTGTGTATCACTCTGCCAGGCAACAGGTAAATATTTAGAGCAGAATACAAACTGTTTCAGCTTTAGTTTTTTTTGGAAGCTGCTACACATTAGGTAGATGCAAATGTAATTTCATTTTTGCTTGCATTAGGTATAGTCATGTTGTGAGAGCTGTGGTTTACTAAAGGTTCCTTTTAGACATGTCTTCTACTAATCAGAAGACAAAACATGACTATAAAGAAAATGTTCTTCCAATGAAGGAGAGATGATCCCATCCTTCAAATTTCCTATGGGGATATCATCTTATTAAGAAGAATTAGTAGTTTACAATTATGGTGTTAAATTACACTACCCCGAGACAACCTTTTTTATGTTGGACTTAGAATAATTATAATAAAAAGGGGAAAATGATGTTCCTGGTATGGTTCCAGATGAAAGTATGTCTTGGACACCCATAGTTCCTACTTTACACCCTTTTAACCTTAGAGATCTCCCAAAGAAAGACTTAGACTATGCATGAGTCATCTGCACCTACTTCTTATTATGGAAATGAATATGCCAAATAATAAGTCATATCTGATAGGACTATTATAGCGGATTGTTAGCTTTTCTAGTCAGGTCATTTTGACATGTAGAGATTACTGATATAGTGGAGATAAGAATGTAGAAAGTGCCGGGCGTGGTGGCGCACGCTTGTAATCCCAGCATTTGGGAGGCCGAGACCAGAGGATCCGGGTTCGCGGCCAGCCTCAGCTATGTAGTGAGATACTCCGCAACTTAGTGAGACTCAATTTCAAAATAAAGAATAAAAAATAGGGCTGGGGGTATAGCTCGGAGGTAGAATGCCCCTGAGTTCAATCCCCAGTACCGCAAAAAAAAAAAAAAAGAATGTAGAAAGTGTTTATTGTGTGGATATATGTGGACTGGGGCTAGAAATCAGAAACTATGGGGGAGTCAAGCTTGTGCTACTCTCTGTCTTTCATGAAAACATTAATTTTTCTCACAGGGTCTCTCTATCTTTCCATGCATTCTTCACCTTTCTCTACCAATTCTAATTACTCATGTCATCTGTTTCCTTATGCCACAGACATATGTGTGAATCATCATGGCTTTCTCAGATTAACTATACTAATTTTTGCAGCTTTGGTTCCCTGGCTAACTTGTTTTGTTTGTTCAGTGTTTCTTGCTCAGATTACTCAAAAAGGAAATTTGATTGGTCATGACTACAATTTTCTCTCCTTTTGTTTTTTGAACAAATATTTATCAGCATACTATTTATATGCTATATAATATCTAAATTAGAGTCATTTTAAGTACATAACTAATGATTTTAGTTAATTTACATAGTTGTATAACTACCACTGTAATCTATTTTCAGAGCATTTTCTTTAACACGAAAAACTCATGGTAATATGTTCCAAAACTCATGATAATATTTTCAATTTCTTTAATTATTATAAATTTTTTTAGACTTCTGTATGTTCTTGAGTCAGTTTTAGAAATTTATTTCTATGAATTTTCTCATTTTATTCAAGTTATTTTCTGTGCTGGCCAAACCGTTCTTTTTGTGCCAGGTGAGGTAACAGATAGCTGCCCAACCTACTATTAATCTTCCCTGGCACCCACCCATTTGTGAAAAACAAGGTTTTCAAATGACTATCTTATCTGATGGAGACTGGAAGAGAATACAGGTGTAGCACGCTGGTTTTGCCGCTGTGGGCTGGAAAACATTTCGAGGTTAGTCCTACCCAATGCATTAGTTTAATACATTAGCAAAAATTCTCATACTTACTCTTCTGTTGGGAACTTTGTAATGTTGAAACAGCATTTGAAAGCGTAAGGTTTGTCATTGTTGCTTTTGTAGTGATGAAACTTGTGGTGTCACTCTTATTCTTTGTGATGCCATGGCTTGTGGTTCCTAATTATGCAATAAATAAATAAATAAATAAATAAACTATTATCCAGGATATAACAATTGCTAGCTTATCTTACACATATCACATTTACATGCAGTTACACCTTGAAGATTTGTCGAAAGTATTCTGACCAAAATTTAGAAATCCAACATTTTAGTGTTCATCTTTTGGTGATCTATGTGGAGTGACATTAGACTTTCCTATGTGCTTGCTATAGGTGATCTGATTTGATCATCAATGTAATATCCTATAAATAAATAATCATTATGATAATCTTTTTTATATAAAATTCAGAGAGGTTAAGTAATTTCCCCATAGCCTTGGGTAGTAGGAGAGAGCCATAATTTGAATTTGAGCTTTTTTGATATAAAGGTTTATCACTTAGTTCTGCTGAAAAAGGGGTAGCAAGAAAGTGTAGTAGTTAAAGGCGGTACTGTTATGGTTTAGATATAGAATATATACTGAAAGAGCTCATGTAGTAATGTTCAGAGTTGAAATAATGAAATCATAAGGGTTGCAGTGCTGTCAGTGGATAAATCCAGTATAATGTATTTATTGGGTGTGTCTAGAGGAGGTGGGTTTCTGGGGGTGTGGCCTTGGAAGCTGCGCCTGTGTCCTTGAATATCCTTGATTGCTCTCTCCTGCCTGTGGCCTCCGTGATGTAAGAGCAGAGCCCTTGTGCTTTTCTCTCTGTTCCCTGTGCCATTCCCTGAGCTCCACAGACTTTGCCCAGCTGAACATGAACCTAACTGGAATCTCCAGAACTGTGTGCAAATAAATCTTCCTTCCTCTTAAGTTGTGTGGTCAGGTGCTTTGGGTTGCAGCAGTGAGAATCTGACTGAAACAAACACCATGGTTCTTAGGTTGCCTATTTCATGTATGCAGAATAGCCTGAGAAGAAGAGATAAAAGGGAATAAATAGAATCCACTTCTAATCACAATCAATTTTCGAAGGAAAAGTTAACACAAAGAAAAGTTAAGCTAAGCTTTTTAAAAAATTGGGATAAGATGACTTGAAACAATGTAAGTTTGCATAAGTATTATAATATATAGTTGATAGTCTTTGGTCTTTTCAAAGTCTAGTGTAAAGAATATTGGTATAGTAAGGAAATGACATATACCAAATTGTGTGCTCTGTGTTAATTAGATATATCAGTCTGGAGGTTTCTAAAGGAATGGGATAAAACCACTGCTAAAGGGCTTGACTAGCATACACAAAGCCCTGGGTTGAATCTTCAGTACCATAAAAATACACACACACACACACACACACACACATACACACACACACACATACACACAAGCACATACACTCAGAAGAAATGAAATATGAAATGATCAATTTATAAATCTATCTGTACTTTTATGTTCATTGTAGCATTTTTTGAAGTAGCCAAGATATGGAAGTAAACTATGTGCCCATCTAGAGATGAATGGATAAAGAAACACGTATATATACCAAAGAAATACTATTCAGTGCTTAAACAGAACATAGATGAATCTGAAGTGCATTGTGCTAAATGAAATATGCCTGCCACAGAAAGACAAATACTGCATGATCTCACTTATATGCAAAATCTTTTAAAATAAAGTCAAATAAACAGAGATGGAGAATAAAACAGCAGTTGTTGGGGGTGAGAAGAACTGGGGAGATGTAGATCATAGATACAAAGTAGGAGATATGTTCAATGAACTAGATTTAATTTGCAACATAAGAGCTACAGTTAATAAAATTATACTGCATTGAAGATTTCTGCTAAATGAGTAGATTTTAGCTTTGTGATGTGAGATGATGTATATAATAATTTGCTTTACTATAGATAATAGTCATTTTACTCTACATATCTCATAACAGTAGAGTGTATGCCTTAAATATATACAACAACATTTACTTTTAAAAAGTTTGTATGGTAAAATTAATTTGGAGGTGCATAGATTAAAATTTTATGGCTTTTTTATGTTAGAACTGCTAAATTAAAAAAAATATGTTGTCGTGTGTCATAAAACCTTAGGAGGGTAGTATTTTTTAAAGTAATCGCCCAAAGACTTCCATTTTCAAGTACTATTTTTATATGCTTTTATTGGTGCATTATGATCTCACATCATAATATAACTCATATTGACATTGACATACGTGCAGACAGCACTTGGTGCCACCCCCACCCCAGTTCCCCATCTCCCTCCTTCCCATACAGAGGACTGAGACTGATATCGGGACTTCCACATATGTACACACAGTCAATGTTAGTATTTCCAATAATGAACCTCAGTCTTCTCCATCCTCTTCCCTTAGACCATGTCCCTGGTTCCACTGAGGTTTCTCCTTCAAGAACTATTTTGAATGAGTGTTCCACAGAAATTCTGTATCAATGACAAAGTGAGTAGTCTGGAATGAAATTAATGAAGTAATGTTTGGTTTATTTCAGTGACTTCTGGGGTAATACTAAAGAGTCCCACATAGTAGGATTATGAGGGCCTATATGTCCATACCCATGATCCTAAGAAGATGGTTCTGAGAATTGGCAAAGACTTTAAGATTTTGCTCAGATTTTTAGTCTGTCTTTGGGTAAAATGAAATATCCCACGTTGAAAATAAATTTCAGTGTTAAGACCAAGGGGCGGGCAGGTTATAGAGAAGTTCTAAGGATTCTGAAGAGAACAAAAGAAGAGTGGTGGCAGAATGTAGGTGAGTAGGATTTGAAATGTTAATGGGAGAAAAAAAAGAGAAAGAAGCTTTAACTCTATGTCACTTTTATATTTCTTTTTTAATTTTCTATATCCTTTTGCAAGAGAGTAAGGTGAATCATTACAGGCCCTTTAGGATTGCATATGTAGCAATGTTCTTGCTTTTACAAGGTCTTGGAACCCCAGGGAGTAGCTCTCCCAAGAGCTTGCTGTTGTTTAGACCTTGGCTAACTGAGTAATCAGATATTTCCAAATCTATCCAATTTCTAATCCTGTTTACCAATGTTAAATTCTTATAAAAATTTGAGACTCATCTCAAACTAGGAATAAAGTTATATTTGCATTTAAAGTAGCGCTTTTAATATAAACTCTAGAAATCAAATGAGTTAGGATAGTTTGGTGGTCTCAGAGTGACCCAGAATTGGGAATTTAAAAAAATTTCTCTATTCTTCTTTAGAGAGTTCATTAGCATGTAGGTGTTGACTCTCCTCTTCCCTAATGTTCATTTTGCTAGTGTTTCCTGGAATCAGAGCAAATATTGGTAGAGATTTCTTCTTTATTTTCTCAGACATATTGACCCTATTTACCCAAGAGGCATCTATGTCAGAAAGGAAGAAGTAAAACTATCTCTATTTACCGATGACGTCGTGTTGTATATAGAAAACCCTAAGGAATACACACACACACTAAATATGCTTGACAAAGTGTCAGAATATATTAATATATAAAAATAAATTGTATTTCTATATAGTAGCCATGAACAATCCAAAATTGAAATTGAGAAAAATTATTTCATTCACAAAACCAAAAATAATTGAATAAAATTTAAGGAATAAATTGCACAAAAGAAGTATAAGTCTTCTACACTGAAAACTACAGACATAATGGAAAAAAATTAAAGATTTGGATAAATAGAAAAGTATCACACCCTCATACATTGGAAGATGGCACACTCTTGTGAATATATTTGAAAAAACACTGAATTGTGCATTTTAAAAGGGTGGCAATTATGGTATGTGAATTGTGCACATATTTTAAGATGGTAGCAAAATGAGTCCTTACTCACCTTCACTTTTAAGAGTTGCTAATGAAGTAACTGCTGTCACCAGAGATGTGTTTGATAATTCATTGTTGGTTGTTCCTAGATTGATAAGATAGAGGACATTATCATTAATCATACTCTCATCTCATCTATTAAGAAATAAGCAAAAGTAAGTCAAATTTGGAAGTGGTGGTCTGGAACTGAGTGACACACTGAGTAAGCATTGTTCTAGCTTTAATTGTTTTCATTTTCTAGCTCCTTTTCTCCAAAGAGGAACAGGTAGGTATTAAATGCTTAGGTGGTCTGATTTTAAACACACACACACACACACACACACACACACACACACACACACACACATTTTTTAATGACAGATCCAAATAGTAAGTTTCCATTGCAAATTATTACTTGGGTATCATTATACATGCAAAAATGTATTGCAAAAACTCTTAACTCCAGCAATTTAAAATAATTTTATTTTTTTCTGTAGGGGAGGATGACCTGGTCAATAGGATATATGATTCACTTTTCATAATTATATTTCATTTTGTTAATTTAGTTGTGGTAATAATAATTACAAATAAACATAAGTTATAAAGGAACTTGCAAACTCCTGTTATTAATTTGTTCACTCATGAAATGAAATGTTCTTTGAATACCCATTCTGTGCCAGGCCCCCTTCTATACTCTTCAGGTTTATATCCAACTCCTAGTGTACTTTTTTTTTAATTGGTTCATTGTATTCATACATTGTTGTGAGGTACAAACTGGTAGAGACATACATGCACACAGGTCTCATTTAACCCTTCTGATTCCCACTCCATTCTCTCCCTGCTCCCCCTTCTCATGTTCGATTTAGTGATTGACTTTGATTTGTTTGTGAATGTACATCCTGTGCATTAAGTGTATTTTAAAGCTGAGTAACAACTTCAAGAATAACTCCTAGCATTCAGTAAATGCCATTTCACATAAAGGGGGCACTGAAGATATGAGGATCATCAACAAAGGACAAAGATCTGCCTTAAGGAGTCAACTCATCAGATGTAGTTATATTTTAAAAGAAGACACAAGCCAAGGAACCTCATTCCTAAAAACTAGGTTATAAATTTTGCATTGTCCACTCCCATGATGCCACATCTTAAAAGTAAGGACGTAGCTATAGAAATGAAGTGTCCCTTCCAGCCAGACCCAGAGCCTTTGTTTTCATCTCATTGGTACTCTTCGGAATCTTGGTATCAGTAACAGGATGAAGGCAGGCATGGTGGTGCACACTTGTAATCCCAGCATTTGGGAGGCTGAGACCGGAGGATCCGGGTTCACGGCCAGCCTCAGCTACCTAGTGAGGCACTCTGCAATTTACTGAGACCCTGTTTTAAAATAAAGAATAAAAAATAGGGCTGGGGGTATAGCTCAGAGGTAGAATGTCCCTGAGTTCAATCCCCAGTACCGCAAAATAAATAAATAAATAAATAAATAAATAAATAAATAAATAAATAAATAACAGGATGAATCAAAAAAAAATTTTTTTTTTTTTTTTGCGGTACTGGGGATTGAACTCAGGGGCATTCTACCTCCGAGCTATACCCCAAGCCCTATTTTTTATTCTTTATTTTGAAACCGAGTCTCACTAAGCTGCGGAGTGCCTCACTAGGTAGCTGAGGCTGGCCGCGAACCCGGATCCTCTGGTCTCAGCCTCCCAAATGCTGGGATTACAAGCGTGCGCCACCACTCCCGGCTTGAATCGAATTTTTAAAATAACCTTCCTTTTTATCTTTCACTGGCCTATGCCTCATAGATTGCTAGAAAATTCAAAACACAAAGATCAATGAGGACATATATAATGATAATAATGAATATAAATATAGAAAAAATCGAGTGTACTGTTTCTGAGTTTTGAAAGCCTTTGAGCTTTTTCTCTAATACCTGTCCCGACTTCATGTTTGTTAAGGGAAACAGACAGATGAAGTTGAGCTTTAAATTCAGCACTCAGCTAGAATTTTCCATTTGCCTTGAGTTTTAACCTTGGTCTTTACAAACCTGAAGAACCAAATAGCTATACATTTCCGATGTTCTTAAACTTCATATGAATAGTGACTTGTAATGATGTTGCTGGTCATCACATACAGAGTAACAATATTTATAACCTAAATAGAATTGTTTTATTTTTCAGCTTTAGTGAGGTGCAATTGCCAGATCAAATGGTGTATATTTAAAGTGTACAATGTGATGTTTATGCATACATGCTTTGTGAAATGACTGTCAAGCCGAGCAAGTTAGCATATCTGTCACTTTACATCCTTAGCACTTTTTGTGGGTTTGGTGAGAACAGTTGACACTATTTTAGATTTATTGCTAAGTTATGAATGTTCGCTTTCAAATATGAGTAAATATTCTCTACATATCTTATAGTGAAATTCTCCTTAAGTGCTAGATATGTTAAAATTCTGAAGTATAAACACAGATTATTACTATGAGTAAAATGTCGCAGTAACTAATGATAGCTGTGATTTTTGTTAATATTATGTGCAAAAATAATGATTAAGTGCTTTCAAATATGAGTAAATATTATCTATATATGTTATAATGAAATTCTCCTTATGTGCTAGATATGTTAAAAATTGGAAGGATAAATGGAGATTATTATTATGATTAAAATGTCAGTAACTAATGATAGCTGTGATTTCTGTTAAAAACAACGATTAAGTGCTTTCAAGTAGTGGGTCAGAGATAGAGGAAAGTTGATATAAACATTGAGAGTATGATTGTTATATATACATTTAAGGATATCATATCATTTTTTAATATATCATCACATCATTAAATTATTAGAGTCTCAAAATTCTACTCTGAAAAATTGCTTAGTAAATTAACATTTATAACATTTTCTGAAATAACCTTTGAGAGTTGTGTTAAATTTTATTTAGACTACAAACATTTCAAGAAATCATCTAATTTATAAATACTTTATATTTTGTGAGGGTAAACTTAGAGTAAAATGTTAACTTTGCTAATTAAAAATTCTACAAAAGGAGAAACCAAAGAACCAGGTACAAAAATATCCCAAGTAGTTCATTTTTAATTAAAAACTTAATAAGGACAGGAGGAATGGATAAAAAGGTTTAAGACTATGGAGAAAAATGAAGTTCCCAAACCATTTTAATTCCAGCTAATCATAAAATAAAAAAAAAAATTAAAAATGTCTTCTAAAAGTCTGTTATTTCAACTATTCATTTTCTAAATAGAGGACATGCAACTTTAAACATCACCATAGCCAACACCTTATGTGAAATAGATGGCCAAAAGTATTTGATTTCTCTACTGACCTCAATTGAAATTGAATGCCTACTAAGTACCAGAAATTTTTAGTATCTGTTATGATTTGGATATGGAATGTACCATATGAGGAACACTCACGTGTTAGCAATGCAGAAATGGTTAGTTGTAATTGAATCAGAGCTCTAACCTCACCAGTGGATACATCCATGGATGGATTAGTAATTTGGATAGTTTTACTGGGTGGTAACTATAGGCAGGCAGGGTGTGGCTGGAGGAGGTAGTGTGTGTGTTGCAGGTGGAGGTAGCCTTGAGGACTGTATCTGCCCTTGGCCACTTCCTGTCTTGCTTTTCCTGCTTCTAGCTTCCATGAGTTGAGGGGCTTGCCTCTATTCTGCATTGCTGCCATGGTGTTTCTGCTTGGAGCCAGCCCACTGTGAACTGAACCTCTGAAACCATGAGCTGAAATAAATCTTTCCCCCTCTAAATTGTTCTTGTGAGGGATTCTGGTCGCAGTGATGAAAAGGCTGACTAACACAGTATCAGTGGCCGAGAAAATTTTATTCCGGCAATATAAAGCAGCTTATTAAAATATCTGATGTTAAATGTCTTAGAATCAAGTCGAATAATAATCACATTTTAAAAGCAAAATCT